>CM077255.1:14591006-14593506 GCA_039654775.1 Spinibarbus caldwelli
TGCTCTCTGCTTCTTTATTTTTTTATGAACTGCCTCTTTCTCTCTCGCTTATCTGCTCTCGCCCTACTCCAAAAAGACAGGAACACAAGAAATCACCCAATCCCGTTGCCTTTTTCCCCAGCTTAATAGGACAAACTGGAGCGGCAGAGGATATGAAATTCTGCTCGTTGTAGTTCTGCCCGAGTAGCGGCCAAAACTAGTCCGTGAAGAAAACAAGATCATTCCTTTCTTATTAAATGCCTACTGTCAGCCAGCTTTCCACAGGACGACAGGGAGATCAGAAGGGGTTAAAGGGTCACAGCCAAAACATTGGTTCTTCTCAAGACATGCTGCGTCCGGATGTCAGGTTAACTGAGAACGAAGGCCGAAGGCTTGTTTGTGTAGATGCATGTGTGTTGTTTCATACTTCTTTTGTTAATTAAAATGACTTGAAATGGCTTTTTTTATTGTTGTTATTACAGTATGTACTTTTTTCCACTGTTTGTGTGCTTTTTACAATGACGCTTTCTATTATTCTCTCCGCTATCTCGGCTGTTGGATGTGAATCTACTTGACAGACGGTCCTCAATAACAATGGGAAGGTCTGGCTGTTCTCTAACTGTAGCAACCAAGACGAACACAGACTGTCCAACTAGAGAAAGAGAAACAGACATCTGTTGGTTTTTGAACATGCATTGATGCATCTCAAGCTGCCATCGCAAAGCCTTTCCTCCAGGCAACAACAAAAACGAGATCGGGGGAGATGCATTTTCTTTATTGAACAGTTGTGCGGTTGTGTGTATAATTTAAAGGGAAACAAAGCATATTGTGTGGCAGATTGCAGTCTGCTTGGGTTTAATTGGAGATGGGGAGAGTGAGGCAGATGTGAGTTAAGACTGTTAAACTCTGATTACTAGGATGAATCCTCACCCCACACCTCTTCTAGCATACAGAGGCTGAAAATATTGATCTATCTATCTATCTATCTATCTATCTATCTATCTATCTATCTATCTATCTTGTGAGGAGAAATTAAATAACTACTGGATCTGGCCCAGTTTGCAAGGTTAGTGACATCAAACCTGAGATACTCTGAGTTTTGTTCATATATGCATACTTGAAATGAGAAATTATGCTACATTTATTGAGTTGTAAATGATCTTTTTTTTCTTTCCTCACCAGGTGACAAAGTGTGTGTTTGTGTGTTTTAATTACACTGGGGTAGAGTGTGGTTGCCTCTTCATCCACTACACTAACAGGAACTTCAGGTCAGGAAAACTGGAAATTACTCCTGACAAAACTAAGTAGCTCGCCTCTCTCAATTCACCAGATTAAGAGCGACTGCCCTCTAAAGTGGACTCTCCCTCCTCCTCTGTTCTCTCTCTCTCTCTCTCTCTCTCTCTCTCTCTCTCTCTCTATCTTTCTCTCACACACACACCCATTCCCTCTTCTCAGCCTAATCGTGAAGCGCCTATCGAGTACATGTCCCTGGAAACAAAATTCAGTTTCTAATAATACTTTAGTCCTTCTTGGTTTGGAAGAGGTCTTTTGTCGGGTATTGTAACAAGTCTGCGGGGAGTTTTGCTCTTGTGGGAGCCAAAAGCAGACAGAAGGCTTGGCACTTTTTGCCATATCTCTATCTCCACGCTCTGCCAGACATCCTGAGCTTAAGTGTGCTGCACTGATCTTCTTCCTCTCACAGCGAGTCTCCTTTTTCTCTATTTGCGTCTGTTGTCCCAAATCCTTTCTTGCAAATCATTTCCACACTAGGATTGATCAGCACTTTGACCTTCACTCTTCCCGGGGTTTTCGTCTCACTTGTCTCTTTCACGTTGTGCCTTGCGGATCCTTTTCACCAAAAATGGAAAGAGCCTGCACCTTCTCTTGTTCCTTCTCACTCTTTTTCTCCTTGCTTGACTCCAGAAGGGTTTTTCACCTTGAAATGGCACTTCTGTCCGTTCCTAGCAGTCTTACTGTAAGGGGCAACCGAATCCATCTGAGGCTTTAGCCAAGAAGAGCAGCCGAGTCACCTGCTCCAACGTGATTGCGTCGGATTCGGGATAATCCAGCACCTTCTCTTTTCTCAACTGTTCCTGGTCTATTTCTATCTCAAGGACAGGCCCTTTGAGAAAAGATGGCCTCAATCGCTGATAGAGGCCATGGTGTTCTTTAAGAAAAAGCTTTTTGGGGTTTTAAGCAATGAATGTAGTTTAAAGAAGTCTTGGGTAAGGAAACACACTCTAAGCTCCTTTTTACCCTGAATGCCCATTATTGGTTCATGCAAATGTGGAGTGATTTAGCGTAAATCCCTAGACTTGGCTCTGGTAAAATCTCTCCAGTTGTTGCTCTGCATGAAAACAAGGGTAAATTAGACCTTACAAAGTGTCCTCAAAGGACGAGGCTTCTTAAAATTTGGTTAAAAGCAGCTCAGAGGTGAGAATGAGTGCAAATAGAGTGAGTCCTAGAAAGTGTCGCGGCGTCGTCTGCGAACTGATTAGACCTCCTCAGAAACCGCAGCATA
>CM077255.1:14598506-14852439 GCA_039654775.1 Spinibarbus caldwelli
CCTCACACACCTTCGCTCATCTGCCATGTTCTGTTTTATTTCATTTTATAATGAAAACAGTGTATTGCTTCCTGTTTTAAAGAAATAGTCATTCTTTACTCTGAACTTTTATGTTGTTTTTAACATGGAACACAAAAGGAGACATTCTGAAGAAGCGTTTTGTCCATTGAAAGACCGTTCATATTGACCAAAACAGACCAAAATAGTTTACATCAGGGGTTTTTAAACTGAGGTCTTGGGACCTCAAAAGACAGCAAAGACATGATGGGGGGTTGAAGTAAATGTTTAAAGAAAAATGGTGTAAAAACTGTAAGAAACAATAAAATAAATAAATATAAAAGTCACTTAAAATCACAGAATTTGACATTGGTTACAGTTTCATTCTGCTCTCTGAAGAGTGAAAATCATGGGATTAATCACAATTATTTTCTTCTATAGATAGTCATATGGCTACTATATGATAGTACGGTAATAGTGAGTAGAAAAGAATATAATGCCAACTTAATAGCAGTGTTCATTTCATTAACGAAAACTGACAAAAAATGTTCGTTGACGAGCTTTTTTCCCATGACTAAAATAACATGGTGGCGAGACGATAAAGGTCAATAAATGATAACTGTGACTATATCAACATGCAATATCTTTTATAATGATGATAAAAGACGAGACTAAAATGTATATTAAAAGACTTCAAATCAAATCTTTTTATTTTCGTCAAAAAAGGGCAAAATATTATTGCTGATATCTCCAAATCAGAGCTTCTCTGTTAAAAGGATACATTGTCTGCACAGTGTTTTGATTAATTTTTGCAATATGGCAACCATGCAAACGCGCTCGGTCTTTGTTGCGGAAGCGCCGACGATGATCTGAAAACACAGACAAACAAGTAAGCTGTTTAGCGATCTCCATGTGAGATGTTCGGCTTAAATGAAAGTGTCATTCAGCCTGTCTGTGTTCTGTCATGAGATGTTGAGTATTGTTTGCGATTGTAATTGCTGAATAAATGCAGTTGTTTTAATAAAAAAAACATTATTGCAATTTGGAATGATTGGAATTACTATTAGGAATTGCACTGTTATAATATTTTTTGTTTGATTTACCAGTTTTCATAATGTAAACAGAGTGCATAAGTCTTTGACATTAATTTATATAATAAATAGCCTATATCAGTACACTAGATGAGGTAAAATAAACCACGTGAGTCAACATTCTATTGATTTGTGCTTATTGGTAAAGGTGCAATACTTGCAATGCAAAAAAATAATTTTCTCAAATGACAACAATCATTGTGATTTATAATTTTGAGCAAAAATATATATTTTTTATCAGTTTAACCATTATACAGCATGATAAAAATGTGAATAAGATTTCATTGGCTAAAACTAGACTAAAATGCCCAGACATTTAGTCGACTAAAACTTGACTACATAAAAACAGGAAAATGTTGAAAACGAGTTTAACTGCAGCCTGGAGGTCTCCAAACGGGGTGGGAGCTCCAAAATAGGGCGTGGCTTCCTCCCATTGATAGACAGGCACAAGACACGCATTTGCATTTTTTTCTCCCAATCAACTTCAGCGCAAACTCCGCCCCACAGATGATTCTAAAGATTCCGCCCCTGTTGCTTAAAGCGATAGAATAAAATCTTTCCTCTGCGCTGGGATGGCTCGCGGGTGATTCCCGTTTATATCATGAAGCAGAGGTTCAAACTCCGGTCTGAACACCACTGACCACGAGCTTTGGGCTCTGCTCTCACCGAGAATATTTATTTATATAGCATATTTTATTTTAGATCAACTAGAAACAATGTTTAATTTATAAAGTTTTATTTTGAAATGTAAGTCAATAACAATTGGCTGAAGCCAGAGCCAATGGTGAAAATCTTTGCGTGAAGAGACCCCGCCCCATTTTGGAGGTTCTGCCCACTTTTGGAGTTCACGCCCCATTTTTGAGATCTCTGGTCCGCAGTTATACCTACTTTTATAATTTCAGTTATTTAAATCATTTAATATTTCTGTAGTCAAAATTTTATATTTAAAACATCTCCACGTGAATTGAATTGCACTCATGCCACCTCTGAGCCTCTGTAAACGTCTGAAAATATACCTACAAGCCATTTTTGTGTTCTTCTGTGCCACCTCTGTAGTACAAATTATTTTTTTATTAATAATAATTTCATATGATTGGTAACATTTGTCTTATTCTACTTCTTGTTGTATTGTTTTAAATAGAAATTTTAAAAAGCTTATAAACAGAAATTTTTGAATTTGACACAGATGATGACATACTTTTAATAAAATTAGAAAAATGCCATTACAAAGGTAAAAAGAAAATGCCCCTGTAAGTCGCTTTAAGGAGTCAAATGTCACCTCGTATTAGGAAGGCTAATTTTTCATCAGAATTTTTTATTATTGATCAGAAGGTGCACCTAAATTTTTTAAATTAGGAGGACAAGAAAAGTAAGCAAAGAGCCCTGTGTAACAGTACATTAGATCCATGCATGAGGTCTTAAAGAGACAGCAGCCTAAATAAACCTGCTGCTGTCTTTCATTATACAGTGAAGATTATCCAGTGTTATTTTACAGTTGAATAGATTATAGTTAGACCTAACTGAAAAAAAAATTAAAGCACTGTTAATTTAATTTGTATCTTTTGTTTGTGCTATTGGTTGTCATTAATTTATGTTCTTATTTTATTATTTACTGTTTACTTGTCTTTTTTAGTTAAAATAAATTCAATTCTGAGTGCAGGTGATTCTTGGGTGGGGAGGGGATGTGGTCCATGGGACATAGTCCTGCCACCACAGCTGGAATAAATCCTAGAGGAAACACTGCATACATTTAATAAAATTAGAAAAATGCATTTACAAAGGTAAAAAGAAAATGCCCCTGTAAATCACTTTGAGTCAAATGTCACCTCGTATTAGGAAGGATAATTTTTGATTTGAATTTTTTTATTATTGATCAGAAGGTGCTCCTATATTTCTTAAATCAGAAGGACAAGCGCTCCTAATTACAAGAAGAAAAAAACTGCTCTTAAACTGGGTGTGTGACAGGTATGGCTGTGGAATGGGGTTTGGCCGAGGAAAAATTTTCAGTCAGAAGATTTTTTTATTTATTTATTTTTATTTATTTATTTTATTTTATTTATTTTTTTTTTTTTGCTTTAACCCCTGCACTAAATATTTTAAATATTTAAATTTACACCCATTTGTAATATTTTCTATTATTTTTACTTTTTAATTTTACTGTTTTACTGTATTTTTATTGTTTTATTGTACTGCTTTACTGTTAATAGGTCTTTACATTAATATTTATGCTTGCTATTTATTTGAGTTAAAGATTTAAATTTTGAGCTATTCCTTACACAAAGTTATCATATGACTTCAGAATACTTGATGTATGCAAGGGTCATATTTCTTACTTTTATGGTGCTTTTATTATGCTTTTTGTTCTATTTCCAGCTTGTGAGTCATGGTCACTATGGACAGTCATTGTAAGGAAAAGAGCTGCAGATTCTGTATAATTTTGTGTTCCATGAAATAACATGTTGAATTTAACAGAATTTTTATTTTCGTCTAATCATAGACTGCTCATATATCTTTAATCAGGATTTCTTTTCCAAGTAACAATGTATAACAATGCATTGAGGTGCTTTTGTTAACACCCTGTGAAAAACATCTCACTGCTATTACCATCGCACTAACCTGAAGAGTTTTGAAAATCTTGGTGCTTGTGTTCCCGCACTGTATTATTTTTATTAAACGGCTGCAAACTGACATATAAAAAACAGAGAAGAGGAACGTCTCATTAGCTGAATGTGTAGAAGAAAGACAAGCCGTGTTTTATTTCCAGCAAGCATGCGTAAAGAAACAGACCAACAGATCAGAGAATGAAAAAAAACATCTCTGTTGCTGTTATTCACCAGTGTGGCAACCCCAAAATCTAACTAACAGTCAATTTGACAAACTGCAGATCAAATCACTGCACCACCTACTCCACTTGCCCCCAAAGTTTATAGATACTCTTAATATTTAACAGCCATAATTTGCCAAGAGCTCTGGATTAGTGCACAGAGAGAGGAGCGGCAGCATAAAATCAAAACACACATTGCAGACATGTCAATGAGCGTTTTTTTGTTTTTAGGTGCGCAGAGAAACAGTTGCTATGGAAGGAGCTTAATGAGGGGGAATTAAGATGGAGAGGAAGGAGCAGGCCACAGGGCTAGTTTTAGAAAAACAAGTCGAAGAGATGTCTGATCTAATTTATAAACCCCGAGTGTCATTTCAAAATCCTCTATCTCTCTCTCTCTCTCTCTCTCTCTCTCTCTCTCTCTCTCTCAGCTGCTATGTAAAACAAGAGATGAATAAACAAATCTGCCTCATTAATATGTATGACCATACATGTCTACGGCAGTACCGGGATGTCAACAATGCTTTGTAACAGGAGAATATTTTCAGCTGTCGCTGTTAAATGCACTATCAGCAGTACAGCATATCTGATGCATTTGAAATATTACTTGCCACAACAAGGTTATTACGAGGATTTCGTTCAGCATTATAACATGCAAAACATGTCACATAATCTCTCTGTTCGAGGCTATAATATTCACATTTTCTCAGGTTAAGTAGCAGATACATTACAGCCTGGGATTCTCATTGTTTTTTTTTTTTTGTTTTTTTTAATGTTTTAACAGGTTGTGTACATCTGACACGCTTGCATGCATGTTCACGCTCCAGTAGAGGATAGCTGGTGAGGAATTAATGGTACAATGAGCTTCTAATTACCCCTGGATCACAGTACTAAGGTGAGGTAGAAAAACAAGAGAAAGAAACGTGTATACTAATTATATCCCAAGTAATGCAAAGCGGTTGCATTGACAGTGAATCAAAGATTGGTTTGCTGTTCAGGCTTTAATGGGCGGCTAATTGCTCCTCTCTCGTTAGTCATAGACTATTCATGTGCAATTAGCCTGTGATTCAGTCTTTGTACAAGCACCAGGGCACAGCTTCGATGTGCTACCTGTGTCCTGTGGCACGTACGGTCTCCCACCAACAACATCTACAATTTAACATGAGTGACTTATTATGAATCTAAAAACTGAGAATAATTGGGTTTTTTTTTAAATTGTAAAATTATATTGCAATTTAAAATATCTGTGTTTTATTTTAAAACAGTTAAAAATGCAATTTGTTCCTGTGATGCAAAGCTGAATTGTCAGCATCATTACTCCAGTCTTCAGTGTCACATGATCCTTCAGAAATCACTCTAATATCTGATTTGTTGCTCAAGAAACATTTCCAATTATTTTTAAGGTTGAAAACAGTTGTGCTGCTTAATATTTTTGTGGAAACTGTGTCCATTCAAAGTTTGGGGTAAGTAAGATTTTTAAAAAAGAAAAGAAATTAATATTTTTATTCAACAAAGATACATTCATTTGATCAAAAGCAACATTATAGATATTTTTAATGCTGCAAAAGATTTCTTTTTCAAAAAATGCTGTTCCTTTGAATGTTCTATTCATCAAAGAATCCTGGAAGAAAATGCATCAGTTTCCACAAAAACATTTAACAGTAACTGTTTTCAACATTAATAATAATTGTAATAATATTGTAATTTCTAACAATATTGGAGAGAATCGGTAACACTTTATTTTCAATTCTCATTATTAATTAGTTACTTATTAGCATGCATATTCCTTACATATTGGCTGTTTATTAGTACTTATAAAGCATATATTAATGCCTTATTCTGCATGATCGTATTTTAGATCCCTTAATCCTACCCCATACTTAAATTTAACAACAACCTTACTAACACTTAATTAGGAGTTTGTTCAGGGAAAAATCGTAGTTAATAGTGAATGTGTTTCTTACTCTAAAGTGTTACCAGAGTATCTAACTAAAAGTGCAATACATTTTGCAGTAGCATGACAGAGGTGCAGCTGTTTTAAAATAATGTAGCTGTGTGTAATTTTTCATTAAGACTATATTACAAAAATCAAAAACATGTTCATTTCTCTCTCTCTCTCTCAACTACTGTATCGTAAGTCTGATTCATTTCTGTAAATTGGTTACTTCAGAAGGTGTATTTTGGCAAATAATTTCAAATGAACAGGTTCAAAAATAGATTTGGAGATGAATGAGTCATCAGTCAGTAGTCACAAACATTCCTGGGCACCACTGTACTTGTTCTTTTTGTAGCAAAATGTTAAAACAATTAAATGTTTTCAAGTTGTTTTTATAGTTTAATTAGTTCTCTTCATTGTAAAAGTTTGATATATTGCTTGTCACTGGTGCAGTCTCTTTCAAAAGTGGAAAGTTTTTCATGGAGAACTCAACATTGATGCAACTTTTTTTTTTTTTTTGTAAAAAAAAAATAATCTTGAAAGGTGAGCTTTGTAAAAAAAAAAAAAAAAAAAAAAAAAAGAAAAAAAAAAGATAAATTATGAAGTTTGGTTCTGATACTCTGACATGAGATTGGTTTTATTGCCATATTTATAGATAAAGCACTCATTGTTGCCTTTTTGATGGTTTTTGAGTGTGTTAAATCAGTTCCCCAACCAGTGGTCTGTGCTTGAACTTGCAATAGAAATGCTAATTCAAAATGTAATAATTGCGTGAGTATAATAAGTTGAGTATAATATTTGTTGATATATTTATTTTAATTAAAATGTGACAAGAAAGTAACAGTATACATACTTCACAAGTAATAATGGCAGAAGCAAGATGTTGTCTACTTGAAGTAAATTATTGAGCTCATAAGGGTTCAACTGACAAAAACAGTTGGGAAGCCCAGCATTCCCTAAATGGTTCTCCATCTACATTAATAATGATAAAAGGCTCTGTATGAATCCACTTGACAGGCAGATTTAAAAAACAATTCATATTCTCATAGTGGTAGACAATAACTTGTAAAACAATAAGCATGAAGAACAAGATCCAGACTCATACAGAATCTCATTCAAGATAAGACCACTTAATGCTTAAGGACCATTTTAACATTTCTGCCAAATGTTTCTTTTATTACTAAAATATGTTTGAATTCTAATTCAGATGATTTAATCAATGTGATTGTCCTGATCATAATACGACGCTGGTCCATTTGTTGCGAGAAGATTCTTCATGGTGTTTTTTAAGCATGGACTACGCTGAAGATCAGTCACCTGAAAAAGAAGAAAAATCACATTGCTTTTGTTAAAACCACTAAAGAGCCAGTCATCTGAAATAAAAGAAATGATAAGGGCTGGTTACTTTCATTTCCATGAGATTCCCATTTTCAGAGAATCCTTTGTCTCAGAGAAGTTAATAAAAAGCCACTAATTTTCTGCGACGATGATGATGGTGACACAGAGAGGATGAATGCTGTCAGGAAATGTGGAACAAGTGATTGGTGCGAATAGAAAAGGAAGTCAAAACAAACTTAATATAGTAGGCGCTAATGGGGGGTGGAATTCAGCACAAGCTAATGAACAATTCATTTCAGCGGCGCTAGGAAAAAGAACAAAGCTGCTCCAGTTTGAGAGGAAGTGTCTTCCATGAGCCGTTGACAATTTTACGTCGTTTTGTATTACAAGTGTTCTTTTATTTTGAGCAGTGCAGCAATGGTGACTAATTGTCATTCTGTCACTCATAAGTTTCTTTTTGTCTCTATAAAAATGCTTTTCCGATTCTTTTACAACTCCACAATTGCAATGAACACGAGTGTGCGGCCACAGGGAACTTCATACTTAGTTGCAATGCAAAATTGAATTTCATTAGTATCTCTTCATTAGTATCGAGCATCTCACACTTGGATTTTTTGGAGGGAAATATGACGTAAAAAAAAAAAGAAAGTGGAAGGAATAGAAAATAGTTCATACAGGAGCCCATACATGTGAATGTGCTCTCTCAAGAAAGAGAGGCTAGGCATGCTTTATGTGTGTGTGGAGGCAGACAAGCATATCTAGAGCTGTCATCTTACTGTGAAAGTCAAGCTGGAGGCTCACATACACACACAAAGCTCATATAAGATGATTTCCACTGACAGAAACAGACGCATCCCAGCTGGCCTTGAAATTTGTCTTGAGTAAAGGATCAGAGATGCCAAGCAGTCCGCGTGCCTCTCCATCTCTCAAAAGGCTGCAGGAACGCCCAAACGCTGGCATCCTCAGCTTCAGTGAGCAAACACATGTAACACATACTTATCATTCAGATTGAAGTCTAGAAGGGAAGTTGATGTTGTTTACTATTGCTGACTGTCTTAATTGGTTGAAACGAGAGACGTGCAGACATATGTACAACAGAGATTTGAGCAACTGGGTCATTTGATAAATGGTAGACTATGGCAATGAACTGCAGGGAGTGTAAGAGCGTTGATTATTATCCTGCTATGAATTTATCATATCACTTTTAGAAGGTGGCATTAATATTTACATGGTATGCATGTAAGCTGAATGTCCTCACCATTATTTATGACTCACAATATAGATTTTTTTGTTTGTTTGTTTTTTTTAATCAGTATGGATTTGCTTAAAGGGAAATGAGCAGTTTTTTATGTAAGATAATCTATTATCATATGACAGAAATATATATTATTCATGTCTGTTTTAAATGACTACATTAAATCTATATGTGGCACCATCCAGTGAAATTGTGATTGAACAGCTACACGATTCACTCTTAAGGTCTGTTTTATTCCTGCTCTGTGATTCAAATGCAATCTGACATCACTGTATACAGAAAATATACAGTATTACATATTTATGAAGTGTATTTAGCAGCACTGTTTTTAACTGTTTTCAAAATTAATAGTTTAAGAAATATCCTTGAGCAGCAAATCAGGGTATTAGAATTCTGAAGCATCTCTGAAGACTATTGTGATTTAAAAAAAAAAAAAAATAAAATTTAAAAAAAAAATTGGTCACACTTTATTTTAAGGTCCAATTCTTGATATTAATAAACCATTAACTACAACTTTTGTCTCAATAAACTCCTAATTAGCTGCTTATTAATAGTTAGTAAGTTATTAGGTAGGATTAGGAATGTAGAATATGGGCATGCAGAATATGTGCTTTATAAGTACTAATAAACAGCCAATATGTTAATAATAGACATGCTAATAAGCAACTAGTTAATAGTGGGCATTGTTCCCTATACTAAAGTGTTACCAAAAAATTTAAAGTATCTTTGAAAAGCATCAGAATTCCTTTAAAATTCATATGTGTGAAGAGTGATTCAGATAAAACATGTTCTGTACAGAGGACAAAAGTGAATGGCTGGGTCCCGCGAGTATCTGTTGTTTCAGAGAAGTCCATCTCCAAACACCCTTAGGAACCAGTTGAACTTTTCCCAACTTTTTCAGGACTTGACATTACTTTCTGTCTGTTACTTGTACAAAAAATAGAACAAACACTGTCACTCAGATGGAGTGGTGATGGTATGCTTGAGTCTTGCGGGGATAAAGTGAATCATGATTTGTATTTATTTATTTGTTTATTTTTGCTTGCAGTTGGAAGGTTTCTATCTTGGACAAATCACTAAACCTACAGATAGGAGAGAGTGGAAAGAATCGGACCCCCCAACCACCACCGAACCGACCATACCAGATAATATAAGGTGCAATAACGGAAAAAGTATCAGAAATATGTACACTGCTGTATGTGTGTGAGTGTGTGTGTACGTGCATGCATGCTTTATCTTAACTGAAATCAATGCTGTAGCCAGGATCCATCCTCTGGCTGTAGATATAGAGGTTGTTTTTGATGGTGGGGTGGTCGGCTCTAGGGTACAATGTGTATGTATTTGTGTGTCTCTATCTCAGAGGAGCAGAGGAGAGAGCAGATTGCAGACATACAGATAGCACAGATGTGTCAGTTTGTCTGGGCATACACAGCAGGTCAACAGCACCTCAGATTGTCTGATCTACACCACAAGAGGTCTTGATTAGTTTCAGACGGCACACCTACAGTCTGTTTGCTAACTGTTTAATGAAGCTGTTCTCACCTGGTTTTTACCTCAGGACTTTACAGGATTTTACAATAGACATTAAATGACAACACTATATGTAAATTGTTCATTGTTTTTTTCCCCCAATTGATTTCATTTTCTTCATTGGTTTTATGTTCTCGGCAGCCACATAAAACATATTGTGGTCATCACAAACCACAAGATTGTCCTCATTGCAAATGAAACTGTATTTAATGGAGTCCTTGTTGGATTTTCTTTTACTATGTGCAGATTTATTCATAGTTTTTGAGGAGAAGGGAATGTCTCACAACTTGACATGTTGACATTTGACTAATTTGCATAGCTTCAATGGAATGGCAGATGAATTTATACCAAATTACCATAGATTTGATTGGATGCATGGCCTTTGATGTCAGCAATTGCAGATAATAGGAAACCCTTCCTATGTTTTAATTATTATTATTATTATTAGTAGTAGTAGTATTTAATATTTAACATTAATAATTTAATATTGAATAATATTTACATTATATAAATAATATTTATGAATACTACATAAATACATATTATATGATTTTTATAAAATCTTACCCTATTTTCCTAACTATGATTTCATTCATGCATTTATTTATTTATTTATTTATTTATTTTTTTGAAGTAGTAAATAAAACAGATTATTGCAGTACATTTTACAAGAAAATGCTATATAACTTAAATTTAGGGCCAGATTTACTAAACAGGGCAAATTAGCGCTAGAGCGCAATTCCATAAAAGCGCAGATGGGAAGGGGAAATTGTGTGTGTTTTACTGACAATGTGCACATTAAAGAACAGACGCAGCCAGATCATTTCCATAATGACCAGCACAATCTACCAAGAGCAACATAAATTTACGCCTGCTCTAAGACATGCTTTTTTGGGGCGTTAAATAATGGCGCAAATACCAGTAATTTGACAATCACAAATGTTAGTAAATCGCGTTGCGAGATTAATTTTAATACTCTCCTCCCATAAATTTTGCATCTGAAAGGGAAACTCCTACAAATGCATATTCAGTAAGGTTAGTCGCAAAAACATTTGTGTCCACACCTTTTCAGCGCTAATTCTTCACTCTGCGTCTTAAATCCTGACAGTACTATTTTAATGCCAAAAGACGGTTTGTGCTTGCGCAAAGATGTTACTAAATCTGACCCTTAATGTTTAATTCAAATCCGTTACTTGTAGGGATGTAACGATTCACTCACTCAACTCATTCGATTCCATTCAAGATTTTGATTTCACGATTTGATTTTCTCACTTTTTATTTATTTATTTATTTATTTTTACAAAATGATATTGAAGACATTATATAGTAAATGAAAAGGTGTCCTTTTTATTAGGCTGTTGCATCTTTCTTTGTGAAATTGAAATATAACAAAACTAAATTGAAATTTTAAAACAAACCCCAAATCAAATAAGTTACACAAATAAAAGAAATCTCTTCATATAAACAAACTAAGGCTTTGTCTTTACTCTTTCTATTTAAAATTAGAGGCAACCACTGCATTTTAATCATGATCCAAACAAAGATGCAGCATACATGCAGCATGAGCGATCTTTAATCTAAATTAGACAGTATAATTTCGAAATTTGAAGCAAAAACAGAATGGTCTGACGTCAGTTTTGTGAAACTATACTACATAAAACGTATCTGAACGAAACAGCAGACGGGCTGAATGAGACGCAAATTCACTCTCTGCCAGCAGGTGGCGCTTATGAACAGCAATGATATAGTGTTTCCTGGGTTACCGCTGTAAACAAAGCGGAGCTGAACGCTACTTTAATATGCATCGTTCAGAGGCTAGATGAAAAGAAAATACCACATAAACTTTTCTAAAGACAGTCAGTTCCCTCAGAGATACATTCATATAAACTCCTAATGTTACTGTAATTGTATCACGATTTGTTTGGCATCTCAACCGATTTGAATCGTCACATATTTTAATCGGTTTTCAACCGGCTCGTGGTTAATCGTTACATGCCTACTTATTTGCTGTTTATGTTTTAATTGTTTTATTTACTAGCAACTTATAAGTGAAAATTTTTACTTTTTCTTCTTTTTTCAGTGTAGGGTTAGTTGCATTTGAGTGTTAGCATTTAGCATTTTATTTCTGTGCATAAGCAAAAGTGCACATCAATTTGCCTTTTGGGCCATTTTGATCAGTTCACCAAAATAGTTGTGTTTATAAGTCTGGTGTAACGAACACTTCTGAGGAAGAACTAGCTGCTGGATTTGCTGTAATTTGCATGCCTCATATCTCTTAAAGATATTGAGCATTTTATACTCTGGTTGATGAAGTCAAATGGTGGGGGGGGGATATGGTTTTTTTTCTTTCATTTACTCGGCATCTCTTTTTCTTGCCTTTCTTCTGTATTTCTTTGTTCTTCACTGTTTATGTGCTTTGAGCTGCCAACCATTATGTTTCCCTCGCTCTCTCTCTCGGTTACATGTCGTCAGTGTGTTTATCAGTGTTTGTACAGACCTATGGCCTCTTGCTTCTCAAACCCAGGAGCAACACACACAGTGCCACAGTCTTTGTCTGACTGCTGTGAAACTCTGATGGCTCAGGAATACTAATCCCACTCGCATGTCAACCGGATGGACCAGAGGAGCAGTTAATGGGGCGGGTGGGATGAGGAGGAGGACGCTGCCGAAGGCTGTGTATCAGTGAGTGTGAGTGGCAGAGTCCTCCCGGCCACAGAAATAAAGATTGGCAAAGGCCGAGCTGAACACAGAGGTAAGTGTCTGCCGCAATAGCCCCAATCACATTGTGAAAGGCTCTTCACTCAAAAGCACTTTGTCCTCCACGGGTCCATTTACTGCACGTGGCACTGCACATTATCCCGCTACAGCTGCCATCGAAACACAGGTAATTCTTCACTACTCTTTATTAATATTCATACATTCATGTCCCTCCAAAAATGTTAGGCCTCAATTTGACTGAACTCAACTGTTAAAATTAACATGTTAATGCATGCAATTAATTTGAAATGTTTATTCTGCTTCATTCTCCCAATTTCAACCACATGACCTCCAAAACTCTGACTTTTATTGAACTGTTTTCCAGAGTCTAGCGCTGTTACAGAGATTTCAGTGAGCATATTTAAAGATCATCAAAGCTCAACAAGTCTTGAATATCCACAACATAATTAGAAAAAATGTAAAAACTATTTTTTATATTTTATTATATATATATATATATATATATATATATATATATAATTTATTTATTTATTTATTTATATATTTATTAGGGGTGGAACGATACATGTATTCGTACCGAACTGTCACAGTAGGGACATCTCAGTTCTGTGCATGAGGCCTTACAACGAATACAGGCAATTCACCCCCAATCCAGAAGGGGGCGCCCGCAGTAACCGCCAGCAGAAGAACAGCGAATGCTATGAGTTGCGCACTTGCAAACAAAGCCCCCAGACAGTGACCATGTGCTGATTCTGAACGCGTCTCTCACATAGACTGACAAAGGAGTAACGTATACTTTAAAGGCTTGCGCACTCAACTGTTTGCGAAATGGAGCTTTGTACTCGTGTATACTGCCATATTTGCGATGTAAGGTATCTGAATGCTAAACTATGATTTATTATGTAAATGATAGGCTTTGTACTTCAGTCGCGTTCCAGCGGAGACACAGAGGCGCGCGCTGATGTTTCCTTTCTGTGAACAAATTAAGCGTCACAAAAATCAACTGAAAATCAGCATATATAGGCTACGTTACGTGTCGCACTGTTTTTTTCCCCTTGTTTTTCTGTAAACTAAATCAAATATATTTCAAGAATTTATTCCTTGTATGTATATATGTACTGCAGGTTTTATATATATAACATAAGTAGTATTTTCACATCTAGGTCGAAAATTGTTTAATTTGTACTACTGTCTGTTCAAAATAAATGAACAGAAACCGAGTATAGTAGATTTGCTGGGTTTTTTTCCCTGTTGTACCGAAATCGTATCGAACCGTGACCCCTCGGTTCGGGTTATATATATATATATATATATATATATATATATATATGTGTGTGTGTATATATATGTATGTAGGTGTGTGTGCGTTTGTGTGTGTGTGTATATATATATATATATATATATATATATATATATATATATATATATATATATATAATACACTCACACACACACACGTGCATATATATATATATATTTCTAAGTGTGCCATTTGTATTTGGAAGCTGTTACTCTGAACCCACATCATGTGGTCAAAGGAGCTCTGCATGCATGTAAAACAGACAATTGTTAGGCTTCAAAAACAAAAGAAATCCATCAGAGAGATAGCAGAAACATTAGGAGTGGCCAAATCAACAGGTTGGTACATTCTGAGAGAAAAAAGAACACACTGTCAAAGTCTACAATCAAGAGAAGACTTCACGAGAGCAAATACAGAGGGTTCACCACAAGGTGCAAACAAGGCCAGATTAGACTTTGCCAAAAAACATCTAAAAATATAAAATAAAATAAAAGCCAGACCACTTCTGGAAAAGCATTCTTTGGACAGCTGAAATTGAGATCAACCTATACCAGAATGACTGGAAGAAAAAAGTATGGAGAAGGCTTGGAACAGCTCATGATCCAAAGCATACAACAAAGCATGCATGGCTTCCAGTGGCACTGGGTTACTGGTGTTTAGTGATGATGTGACAGGACAGAAGCAGCCGGAAGAATTCTGAAGTGTATAGGGATATACTCTCTGCCCAGATTCAGTCAAATGGAGCAAAGTTGATTGGGCGCCGCCTCATAGTACAAATGGATGATGACCCAAAACATACAGCAAAAGCAACCCAGGAGTTTTTGAAGGTAAAAAAGTGGAATATTCTGCAATGTCCAAGTCAATCTCCTGATTTCAACCCGATTGAGCATGCATTTCACTTGATGAAGACAAAACTGAAGGCAGAAAGACCCACAAACAAACAACAACTGAAGTCAGCTGCAGTAAAGGTCTGGCAAAACATCACAAAGGAGGAAACCCAGTCTGGTGATGTCCATGAGTTCCAGACTTAAGGCAGTCATTGCCTGCAAAGGATTCTCAACAAAATATTAAAAATGAACATTTTATTTATGATTATATTTATTTGTCCAATTACATTTGAGCCCCTGAAAATGGGGGGACTGTGTATAAAAATGGTTGGGTAACACTTTAGAAGAGGGAACACTTATTCACTATTAACTATGACTTTTGCCTCAATAAATTCCTAATTTGCTGCTTATTAATAGTTAGTAAGGTAGTTGTTAAGTTTAGGTATTGGGTAGGATTAGGGATGTAGAATAAGGTTATGTAGAATAAGGCACTAATATGTGGTTAATTAGTACTAATAAATGGCTAATATTCTAGCAATATGCTTGCTAATAAGCAACTAGTTAAAAGACCCTAAAATAAAGTGTTATCAATGGTTGTAATTCCTAAGCATTTTATGTTATATTTTTGTTCAACCCCTTGAATTAAAGCTTAAAGTCTGCACTTCAATTTCATCTTGATTGTTTAATTTTAAATCTATTCTAGTGGCATACAAAGCCAAAATTATGATAATTGTGTCAGTGTCCAAATATATATGGACCTGACTGTATATGTGTGTGTATGTATGTATGTATATATATATATATATATATATATATATATATATATATATATATATATATATATATATATATATATATATATATGCTATAAATTAGAATAGATTTATTTCTCCTTGAGAGCAAACTGAACTTTTTGATTGTGATTACATTTTAATTAGTTGACAGCCCTCAAATATGCAATGTCTTAACAAATGCATCATAGTCCTCTAAAGCAGGTTGAGAATTTGGCAAACATGCTACATTCTTTGTGTGCGGCATGCAGACACATATATCGGTGTGGTAACACTTTAGAAGAGGGAACACTTATTCACTATTAACTACGACTTTTCCCTCAATAAATTCCTAATTTGCTGCTTATTAATAGTTAGTAAGGTAATTGTTAAGTTTAGGTATTGGGTAGGATTAGGGATGTAGAATAAGGTCGTGAAGAATAAGGCATTAATATGTGCTTAATTAGTACTAATAAATGGCTAATATTCTAGTAATATGCATGCTAATAAGCAACTAGTTAAGAGACCCTAAAATAAAGTGTTACCATCGGTGTGTTTTCTATGCAGCAGCTGATTTTGCTAAGATTTGGATGTGTGCTGGCCATCTGTTTGCTGGTAATTAAGCATTTAACTTTTGGCAGGAAAAGCATGAATATCATCACTTTGTTGTCTTTTCTGGGGTTGAATAAGTAGATTTGTTTGGAGGTAATGATACTTCCCAATTTGGTGTGTGCATGTGTTCTGGTGAGTTGCTTCAATTGACTCAGCTGTTATTTTTTTTTCCTCGTGCATGTGTTCATTCCTCTATAATCATTTTCCGGCCAAGTGGAACCATTCCCCATTGGGAGGTTTTCCAGAGAAGGTAGAATCCAACCCCTTAATCTGCCATATTATTGAATTAAAGGCTTACCAGCATAGTGTAACCATGTCAATTATTCTTTTTTCAATGGTGTGTTCATTCCCATTTTCAATTAAGGTAGATCGGTTGCTTAAAACGAATAACGAAGGAAGCTGATAGAAGTGTGGAGGCGCTCAGGGGACAAAAGCGAAAGAAAGATAGACAGAAAAGAGGCGGCAGCCACACACACGTGTGAATGGAGGGATTACACAGTTCACTGTCTCTTCTCTTTATTTTTCTCAGTGGTTCCTCTGGTGGAGAGCAGAATAATTCTGTTTGCTTCACCTTAAAGGAGTCTGGAGAAGGAAGTCAGAGAGCTTTGATGTTGGTCTTCTGTCAGCGTTTAGCAGTAGCTAACTGTTCATTTAGGTGAGAAGACAACACTATCTTGTAGGTTCTTTCCATTTTTCTGAGCTAAACGGCAGTGTCAGATTACTGTGATATGTGTATAAGTTTGTGAAAAGTGCGTTCTCTACCTTTTCCTACAATCCCCCTTGTAGCAATGTCAGTGCTTTGATTATTTCCCATGCAAAGACCTTTATGTACATCTTATGAAGCTAAAACAGCCATCACATCAAAGGCGTGTGTATTAAGATTGACATGCATGCACTGCAACATCATCTGACAGCTATTTACAGCTCTTAAGCATCACTGACATGAGATGAGGTTTTCATCTATCAAAGTGTTCTAGAGAAAATCAATGTAAACATCCAGAGGTGCCTGATGAGAGAATGAGAAAGCATATATTTGTACTTGGCTTCTTGCAAACATTTCAGCTTATATACATTATCCATATCTCATGCATCATAATGTATAATTTTCAACAGTCCTCATTAGCTTGGAACTCATGACTGCGGGCCTTGATAAATTCACAGCTCTCTGCATTTGTTATTTCAACATTTGCTTAGACCCAATACTGAAAATGCATGATCATGAATATTTTTGGTCACTGGCTGCTCAAAGTGTCTCTTGGGGAAGATTATGGTGCCTAATTTGCTTTTGTTTCCAGAATGTTGTCTGTGTATATTCAGCACATATTTTGCATGACTAAAAGCTGCACATTTAAGATTTGTTCATGCCACAATATGCACTATTGTTCAAAAGTTTGGGGGCCGTAAGATCTTTGTTTTTTAAAAAGTCTCTCATCCTCACCAAGGCTGCATTTATTGGGTCAAAAATACAGTAAAAAGAGTGATATTGTGAAATATTATTACAATTTTTGTTTTATTTTAAAATCTAATTTATTCCTGTGACGGCAAAGCCGAATTTTCAGCAGTCATTACTCCAGTGTTCAGTGTATGATCTGTCAGAAATCATTCTAATTTGCTGATTTGCTGCTCAAGAAAAATTTCTTATCAATGTTGAAAACAGTTTTGCTGCTTAAAATTTTAATGGAAACTGACATTTCTGCTCTATTCTTTATATGGAAATGTCAAAAGAACAGCATTTATTAGGAATATAAATTCAAATATTTAAAAATGTGTCTATACTTTGATCAATTTAATGCATTATTGCTGAATAAAAGTTTTATATTCTTTCAAAAAAAATAAAATAAATAAATAAAATAAATAAATAAATAAATGTCCGCCCTTTTAAACATGAATGTTTATGTAATAACCCAGCAGTAACCCAACACAGCAACAGCAATAGTGAAAACCTACATAATACTAGGAAAACATATCATCTCCATTGTTAGCCTCACAGTCTTTGAATTTCTAGATTGTGAGGAAAAACCCTCATTCCACTGGCATTTTATTCAGCTGACTATAGTAACTAAGCAATTTAGTGAGGTAGAGAAGTCTGTTATTTCACACCTTGCACTGCAGTTTTTCAGACTTTGAGATTTCTTTGGTAATGCTAGTTAGCACTTGTAAGCAGCAGAGACCCTGAGAAAAGCAGAGGTCATCAATGCAATTTCACTACCTGGAGATCTTCACCTTGATGATAACAATTCGATTAAACTTTTAAAGCCAGAAGAACTAAAAATGTGTAGTAGTATTTCCAAAGACACCCACTACCACTTTTAGTCAGCCTCGAAAATACTGCAAAGTATTGCTCAAGTACTTCCCTTTTGGTATATACTTTATAATGCTGTATGTAGTAAATATAAATGTTACTATGTTTTGTACCTCTCAGCAAACCTCTTCACTTTCCTGGACTTATTTGCAAGGATTTAATGTGCTGTAATGAATTGTGATTACAGGAAGGTCTCCAAGGCAAAGTTTTTGTGATCTCCACTTGGTTTTTCTAATCACACTTTCTTAAATGTCGCCTAGACCTTAATATCAGACCTCACCCTGCCAACAGCCGCTGCTGCCCCAGCAAATTTACAGCAGACATTGTACGCTGAATCAAGTCTCTGCTTTTCTTTTTTTTCTTCTCTTCTTTCTCTTAAAGGCCTCATTAAAGAAAAGAAAGAAAGAAAGAAAAATGTGACAAAGCGATGTTAATAGAAAGTCATGGTTTTTGGGGGGAGAGTGAGAGAGCGGGTGATTTGAGTTGATTCATGTTTCACTGGAAGACTGAGGTCTTTTGCTGGGCTGTTCTTTCTGAGGCAGTGACTGATTTAGATTGCATCTGCTCTCCTCAGGGCTTCCACTTTAGGCAGAGAAAGACCTCAATGGCACGATCAGGGGATGGAGAGTGGAAGCGTGATGAGGAAGGAGGAGTAAGAGAGAGAAAGATAGCTGGACATAAGTATCGGACTATCATGAATGCGATGGGCAGAGTTATGACAGGTATTTCTTATTTCTGTGTTCTTTCTCGTGTTTTCTTATAGTTTGTTCCCTGTTTCTTATTATTCCTTCTCTTTATCTCATCTCTGTTATCTCTTCTTCCTGTCTTTCCTTGTACTATGCATAAGCAACAAATGCTTTTTGCTTTTTAATGATATTAATATGCCAAGCATAATATTGGTACCTGAGATCCCAGGAAAATGCTTAAAAAATCCTTATGGGATTTTATTAAATGTAAAAATATAAATATCATTACAATTTAAAATAATTTATCATATATATATATATATATATATATATATATATATATATATAATAATTCCATGGTCTGTTTGAATACTGGATTCTGATGCTGGCAGGTATGCATTAAAACCTTTTATACCAGTGGTTCCCAACCACGTTCCTGGAGGCCCCCCAACACTGCACATCTTGCATCTCTCCTTTGTCTGACACACCAATTTCAGGTCTTGGAATCTTTACTTATGAGCTGATGATCTGAATCAGGTGTGTTTGATTAAGGAGACATGGAAAACATGCAGTGTTGGGGGTCCTCCAGGAACGTGGTTGGGAACCACTGGTTTATACAACAGTTCTTTGTGGTTCTCGAATCTGATTGGCTGATAGAAGTGTGCGATATTAGAGTCCAGCAGAGCTCCTCCAACCTCTTCACCGTTTGTATCACTCCGCTTGCCGAAGTTGCCGTTTTTCTCACAGCGAGTGTCATGGCGGATGCCCAAATTGATTATAATACAATACAATACAATCTTTATTGTCAACCATGGTTGAAATTTGTCTTTGACAAATAATTAAAAAATAATACTGTTTTGTGTCACGGAATGCAGTTTTAAGAGTTTTTTAGGCGAGAATGTGCTTGCTTGGACTTCAAATATGTGGTTTGTTAATAAAGATAAGTCTATTTGAAAATTTGCTTTGACGTTTTCAGAGACAGGATCTCCAGCGGTCTCAATACACCCGCCGAGAGAAGCCTCACCACGGCCAGATCTTCTGGAATTTACCACTGGCTCTGATGTCTCTATAGACAATTATATATATAATTCCATGTTATATATATAATTCCATGTTATAATTCCATAATTATATGTATAATTATGTCCTGGCCTGATTCCCTCCACTGGCCCTTGTCAGTCATGGCCTCCTAATAATCCCCATCCACTGAATTGGCTCTATCTCTCTCTCTCCTCTCCACCTGTAGCTGGTGTGTGGTGAGCGCACTGGCGCCGTTGTCCTGTGGCTGCCGTCGCATCATCCAGCAGGATGCTGCACACTGGTGGTGGTTGAGGAGAGACCCCCCCACGTGATTGTAAAGCTCTTTGGGTGTACAGCAATACACAATAAAGCGCTATGTAAATGCATCATTCATTCATTCATTCATTATAGTGGTTAAACACGAGATATAATTTGTGTTGGGTAAATCTAACGGCCAGTCTTTGGTCTCATTAAACTATTATTTGTTCGAGCACAAATAGTTTTGGCAAAATCTTATCATGTTTATTTAAATTCAGTGCTGTATATCGCGCTGCCTTTGTATGGTTGTCTGAATTGCCCAGCAACTTTTATGATGGCTGTTGTTATTAAATATGATTATTCAATAAATAATATTTTATATAAATAATAATAGTATTTAATGACTGTGTGTTCACAGCGAATGCGGCGAGAGGTTCAAAGTGGCCGGAAGTCATTCATTTTCAATGTGAGCTGGCGGCGAGAGCGGTGCGGTGCGGCGCGGTGCGTCTTGGCCGCTGAGAGCATCGAGGAGAGTTGAAGTCAGGTCAATTTTATGGTAATGAGCTATGTCGCGGTTGGGCGGCAACCAATAGGAATGTAGAAGTCCACCGCTTGAGAGGAGTCCAGAGAACGCAGTCCTGTAATCTTTGGTTCCGACCACATTAGTTCCCAAGCAAAATGGAGGAGAGGTTGATTATTGCTGTGACTGGTTTCCCAGTAATCTACGACGTGTCCCGGTTTGCGTACAGGGACATAAATAAATTTAAAAAAAAAAATTATGCATGTTCCTGGTGAGTTGCTGATGTGCATTAACGTTATATATTTTATGAAAATAAGTGGGAATTTCGTGCTAATTTCAGCTCCAGAGCATGCAAAACAGTGTTACTGCTGCTGAACATTTCTGACATATCGACACATATTGGATTAAACGAAAAACAGGTGTTGTAGAGAGCTGTGACAATTTTACATCTAATGGAGACCAGAGGTGTCTGTCACACATTTTAAAATGAAAGCAGTCACTTCTGCCTATTTTTTTTTTTTTTCTACAAGGAAAAACAAAAGTGTTCTATAACTGGTCTAATGATATAATAGTCCCAGTTCACTTTTAAACCTTTAAATCAATTTTATTGATTATACTTACATTAATTAATGTTTATACCTGATTATATTTAAGTAACATTTTCAATGCAGGACTTTTAGTTGCATCAGAGTATTTTTACAGTGTGGTATTAGTGCTTTATACATGATTAAGTAAAGGATCTTAATACTTCGTCTACACAAATTAATGTTAATGTTAATTAAAGACCAAGGCTAGTAAATGTCTCCTATAATGTTGAAATTAGACTAGCACTTAACCACTTAACACAAAAGCCACACCACACAAATGGCTTTTAATTGGTTTATTTCGTTAGCAAACATGTAACTACAATAAAGTTATTTCCATCGATCGATTTTTTTACTTTCACATTTAAAATAATTCATGAGGTTAACTTATACCCTTGTGGTCAGTCAACACAAGATCAACATGCTTGTTTGCTTTGCGGCCCCTTTAATTACAAGATAAGCATTCGATCTATGTCAGAGCGTCCGCGAATCTTTCTACAGCGTTGTTGGCAGGGCGGCCAGAGCGACTTTTGATGCTCTCGACGCCGGCGGTGTGAACGCACAGTAATAGTGTTTAGTACTGAGACATGGTGCGTGTGTTCGTGATGGTGAATTTAGTTACATTGTTCCGCCATTAGATGGCGACGAGACTGTTTTAAGAGTCAGCACTGCAGTAAAGACTTTTACTTTGAAAAATAAACGCTTTTGTAAATGGAAGTTATTTTTACTTTTAACAACAGCTTGACGCAGCTAAGAAATGCACTGAGAAGCACTGTCTGAAATCACCCTTAATAGATGAAAGGATATTGACGTTACGACAAACATTTTCCTCAGTGGACATTCAAACTTATGTTTTGTGAGTAGGAGACGCTGTATCAGATGCAGGTAATGTTAATCACAGTTGCTCAGTCCATCTCTCTCTCATAATACTTTACATAATACAGCAAGCTTTTACTACAGCAATACAATAAGCTTTCAATGAAGCAACTCAATGTTCCTTTGTTACTAGTTCTAAAGTGACGTTTTGGAATTAGTAACAGAGTCTTTGTCTCAGCTGTTAAACTGTCAACTTTAGATTTAAATCTGTGGCGGAAGGAAGTAGTTCTGCAGAAAAGAGGGCTTTTAAAGACACGCCGTTGTTGTTTCTAATTTATTTACACACTTGTGCCGTCGAACTGTTGTATAAACGCAATATCACACTCGTAGACGTGCGATATGGCTGTATAACGGCACTCTGGGATTACCTACGGCCGAATCACAGCCGTGCCAATATACAGCCATATTGCACGTCTACGCGCATTATATTGCTAATTTAATGCACAGGTAGTTTCAAGTCAGTTTAATCACCGTTCCATATTAATGCACTGCTTTAATTGATGCACACTAACCTACTCACATCACTTGCACACACACGCAGAGAGAGTGAGAGGAGATTGCAGATTGCGCTGCACACACACACCATAGACATGTATAGACGCCCCATTAGACCGCTCCAGGCACGTAGATGTGGCCGCCATCTTGGAACGGTCAACTTGACGTCATTCACCATACTGTATGTTCGCATAGAGCCGTTGAGCTGTTCTGTGCAGGATTGTAGCATCTTTCGAATATTCAGTGATTACTATAGTGAATGACGTCAAGTTGACCATTACAATATGGCAGACGGCTTACGTATAGCGGCCCATACAAACAGTCGCTAATGAGGCATCTACTTATATATATCTATGACACACACAAATTGTTGTCAACGCTGACCTGCGACTGTTATTAATAAAATAGCCTAGATACTAGATTGCTACATTATATTCCTCAACGAGGTGGTAAACTCCATAGATATGCATACATAATTTTTTTTTTTTTTTTGATAACATGCAAAACTTTTTTTTTTTTTTTTTTTTTTCAGCAGTCATTGCTCCAGTCTTCAGTGTCACATGCATTTTAATGCTCAAGATCCATTTCTTATTATCAATGTTGAAAACATTTG
Source organism: Spinibarbus caldwelli (assembly GCA_039654775.1). Classification (NCBI taxonomy): domain Eukaryota; kingdom Metazoa; phylum Chordata; class Actinopteri; order Cypriniformes; family Cyprinidae; genus Spinibarbus; species Spinibarbus caldwelli. The sequence continues at coordinate 14,622,056 of CM077255.1, forward strand.
TGGTGCTTATTATTTTTATGGAAACTGATTTCAGTTTTTTTTTCTCTCAAAGGAAAGACTAGAAAGAAAACAGCATTTATTTGAAACAACAAAAAAAAAAAAACTCTTGTGAAATTATGAATGTTTTAACTGTCACTTCTTATCAATTTGATGCATCTTTGCTGAATAAAAGTATGAATTTCTTAAAAACAAAAAACACTGAAATCAGTTTCCACAAAAATATTATTTATTTAACTAGTATGCCACTAACTGTCATACACAACCAATGGGGAAAATCATCCAGGCCGCTGCTTAAGTGCAATTCTATTGCGCTTTCTTTTACTACTTTTACTTTTTTTCCCCTTTCTCTCAGTGTCACTCATTCCATCCCCTCTGAATGATCTCTGACCTGTCCTTGACTGGAATTGAATCTCTGCTCTGGTAGGTGCTGATTCTTCCACCAACCACAATTTACTGAGGCATCTGACACTATGTCCCCTACACAAATAAAAACCTGCATTAAAGGCTCATTTCTCGGCCATGCACACACTCACCCTGACCCTCAGCTCCACTCGGCCGTCATTCACCTGTTTCCTCTGAGCTCTGCTATAGCTTTCAGCTACGAGGACTAGAGATCACTCCATCATATAGTAGGAAGACTTGAAAGGACACACTTGGGGCACACAGAAAAAAATGTTTAGGATATTCAAGAACTGAGGAAGGCTTTATGTGTTGTCACATAGGCCATAAAACACAGAAGACCTGACACTAGAGTCTCCATAGAAATGACATTGCACACTCATATACACTTATGCATTTTGATATTGTAAAGCGTAACCAACATAACAGTTCTCAAGAGACGATTATTTATGCAGTAAAAGTCATACACAGACAGTTCTTTCACTAAACAGATAATGCAAAATCGTCTATAGGGTGCCATGAATGCAGACGGGTGAAGTTGTGTTTATCTTTCTCTTATAGTTGGTTCCTTATTTCTTATGTTTCTTTCTCTTTACCTCCTCTCAGTGTTTCTTCCTATTCTTCTTTTCTTCATGTTTCTGCTTGCACTATTCATTGGTGGCAAATCCTTTTGAATAATAACTGTTTCTAATAATTTCTAATAAGTTAAAGTCATTTTTCCAGTGGTGCATATTCAGGATAAACATTAAAATACATTAAAAACATTAAAATACACATTGTTTCGAAAGCTGTACTGTAAATCATTAACGATAAGCATTTTAACTTGAATTGGTATGATCGATTCATTTCCTAAGCATGTCCGGGCAAATATATGTTCAATATTTCACCTCAAACACTTTGGAAAAAAAAAAAAAAAGATAATAATAATAATTGGGACAATTTCAACGCCTGTCATGACCATATTAAACTTTCGCATGATACAAGCAAAACAGTAATGACCAGAAGTGTATCTACCTGCTTAAAGGAGAATTTTACATATCAATGCTTTTTGTATAGGAGAAAAAAAAAATACCTTTCAAACATTTGGGTTTGGTAAGATTTTTAAAAGAAGTTTATTTTTTAAAGAAGTCTCTTATGCTCGCCAAGTCTGCATTTATTTGATTAACAATTTATATTTGTCTCTACTATAATTTTTCATCAATTTAATTCACCTTTGCTGAATATAAGCATTAATTTCTTTAAAAAAAAAAAAAAAAAAATCTGACCCCAAACTTTTAGTTTAAATAATAAAAATAATGTTTTTCTGTTTACCTTAAAATACCCTGAGACTTCCACTGAAAGTGCATTACTGTAAAAGAGTAAATTACTGTGTAAAAGAAAAACTGAAGGACAAAACGATTATCTGTGGTAGTGACAGCATGTTACAGAGTTCAACTTATTAACCTTAAACGGCATTTACTGGTGCTAGAAATACCAAGGTCTTGGCTTTGACTCCCAGGGAACCTGCTTATAGGCTAAATGTACAGTTTACATTGAATACACTTAGTCACTTTGGATAACACCACTCTCTAATGCATAAATATAATGCAAGTTTTAGTCATGTAGTATTGGTCACTGAAAGCAGTCTTTTGCCTTGAGGAGAGGATCTTCAGATTCTAAAGCACTCCATTCTAAACATTTCATAACAGGCCAATGGGCCGTTGATTTCGCTGAGTGCCAGTGTTATTGCATTACAGTGACACCTGGAGCTGCCGCATGCCTCCCGCTCTATCTCCACCTCACCAGCGCTCCATCCTGGCATGTTCTATTAGGTTGCCATGGTGATTAATGAGGTACCGCAGGGGCCGGTGTTGCTTCTATAACTGTTGTGGTGCTGTCCACAGGACCCAGTGCTGTAATTCTGCCTTCTCTATAGCAGCTGGCAGAGCTTCTCCCCGCCCTCTCCTTCCCAACAGACGATCTGCTGAACGTTAAACCAGCCCGAGCCATGCCAAATACCACCGCTGATTCTTCAGAGGACTGATGGACAGTGAGTGAAAACAATTACACAGATCTGCGCCCTGGGGGAGTGTGGGTAATATCCAGGCAGTGGTGAGCAAAGAGGTGAAAGTGATTGGTTGAGTTTGAGTTTGATATGATGAAGTCATCATGGCTTTCTGTCGGGGTCAGCACTCTTTTGTAGAGTGATGACACCCATGGAAAAAAAAAAAACAAAACAAAAAAAACAAAAAAAAAACATGAAAGACATAGAAGTTTATAGCTCACTGAATGAAATTTCTTGTGCAACTTTTTGTAGTTTTTCTGAGTGCATTTTAGTGGTTTTATGTATATATATATATATATATATATATATATATATATATATATATATATATATATACATATTTATTATAATTAATTAAACGATACTCTAAATAAGAAACTAAATTTGCCAGCAGGTGGCGGTAAATGTCTTTCATTCGATTCGTTCAAATGGCTGATTCATTAATGAAGTAAACGGCTCTCTTTATGAATGGGCTACTGAATCATTGGTTCACACGATTCGTTCAAAACGCGGATTTAATCAGAAACGAAACACCTCTGTGTTGATCGGAGACGCACAACAATTCTGCTATAGATTTAAAGGTTATTATGTTCTCTGCAAAACTGAGCAAAAACACTTTGTGTTTAAAATATAACAGAATATCAACTTCTTATTTACTGAACTGTTGTATACAATCACATTTAAACTCGTGATATTCGGGACAAACAGCAGTCGTGTGATATTGCTCTCGCTGCTCCTGTGATATCGCTTATTGTATGACATAAATATGAGACAAAAACGGGGGCATTTTTGCACCAATATCTTGAATTTTAGGGCATAACTGCATTTATGGAGTTGTTGCAATGCATCATATTTATCAACAGTCAATTGTATGAAATGTAAGATGATGTAAAGGTCTGTGGGCGGGGCCAGTGCGTTAAAATATTTTAATCGCGTTATTTTTTTTATAACTAATTAAGTTAAAGCATTAAATTGACAGCCCTAATATATATATAAAATAAGAAGTTAATATTATGCTATATTTCAAACACGATATTGTGTGTTTTTCTTCAATTTTGCCAACGAAAATATTACCTAAAAAGCCACAGCAGAACTTTTGTGCGTCTCCGAGCAACACAGCGGTGTTTAGAATGAATCCGCATTTTGAACGAATCGGGTGAACCAATGATTCAAAGAGAGAGCCGTTTACTGAATTCCTGAATGAATCAGCCATTTGAACCAATCGACTCATAAAGACATTTACTGCCACCTGCTGGTAGTTTTAGTTTCTTCTTTAGAGTATTGTTTCAATCAATAAATAAACAAACAAACAAACATTAAAGGGATTGTTCACCAAAAATAAATAAATAAATTCTGTAATTTACTCACCCTCATGTTGTTTCAAACCTGAATTACTTTCTTTTGCACAACATAAAAGAAGGTATTTTGAATACTGTTGGTAACTAAGCTATTTTGATCACTAGTGACTTTCATTGCATGAACAAAAATACTGAGATGTTTCTCAAATTATCTTTCATCTTCCATAGTTTATGTTAGGCCATTGTAGCCTAAACATTTAGCACAATAATAGCTTTAAATGATCTGTTGGGGGTATTTTCACAGCCAAATTAGTTTGCGATTAATTAATCGCAGCACCCTGTAATTAATTAGATGAAAAATTTTAATCAACTGACGCCCCTAATAAATAAATAAATAAATAAATAAATATATAAGGGTGGATTTATGTGATCAAAAAATTATAAATGTGATCAAAAAATAATAAATGTCCTAAAAATGATAAAATCCTAAAGAAAAACTATATACAGTATTATTTTATTTAATGCAATTCTAATTGTTGTTGTTATTATTTCTAATTTCAGTGCTTTATTCATTATATGTATGGTAGTATGTATGGTATATGTGAGCTATTTTTGTCTTGAGATTGTTGTTTCATAACTTTTTTTTTTCAGTTGTAGGTACTCCAATCAATGCAATTTAACATGCTCTCCCAGCTAGTTAGGTGCCAAGACCTATATTTATTCAAACATTTCAAAGGTTGGTCTGCACTTTACAATCTTTTATTTGAATTAAAATGGGGGAAAAAGTACTCTGCTGTAGGTACCCAGCGGCAAGTGCCGCCACAGAAAATGACCTGGTATGAATCCACAACATTTCAAATTAACATATTAACATGTGGAAGAAACTGTGCTTTAAAAGGGTGGAAAATCAAGTATGCAATTCTTTGGCAAATGTTAAAATGGTCCAGGATTAAGCTGCTGTTAATTATTTATGAACATGAATTGCACGATTATGGGTCTGAGTGACGCGCCACATTGAGCAGCTTCAATTTAACACACAATCAGTGGATTTGAAATATGTCTCTCTTTCTCCCAGCTAAGTGTTAAGGCATGAATCATTAAATATTTGCTGCATTAATTATTCACATACGCCAATTCTTATTAGAAAATAAGTAGAGAAACAAAAAGTGTGTTAAAATCTAAGGGACTGAAGTTATCTGGAGATGGTGTTTAGATGGTTTTGCTCCATGTGCTGAATCATGGAAAGTGTGACCTGCTGCAGGGTGGGATGGCTTCCTTATTTGACTCATTTTTTCAGCTTCCTTCCGTTAAAAGCTTGAAAAAGAATGAACTTTATGAACTTCCTACATTTGCCATTATGTGCTGTTTTACAGAAAGTGCTCTTAACAAAACAAAAGCACCATGAGGTACTGTAAAGTTTTTTTTTATATTAATATTATAATGTATTTTGTACATTGATTAATTGTATTCATTAATTGTTTGTACATTGATTATTAATTTTATAATCCAACTTCCAATTTTTCAAGCAAGGCTTTGTAAAGCCAACAAGTTTAAATTGATAAAATTAGCTTTTCCTGTTATTGTGATTTCTCACATCATGTCTAAAACGTCCTCTGACCAATACACAATTATTCCCTAAAACTGCCTAAACTCAACAGTTTTGCACGCTGCAGCTTTTTGCGTAAGCATGACATAAGTCAGAGCTGAACTGAGCTAACCTTACCCTATGAAATCCACCTCATTACAAGCACCGGGTCATTTGCCAAAGTTTAGAGAGGCCATAATGTCCTTGTGTTTGCCACTGATTCTTAAGGTTTTGATTGAGTGATTAAAAGCTTTCCTGTGGTTCTCTCTCCTGCTGACCTCTTGTTGTGGTGCTCTTGCTCAGAAATCATTTAAGTTTTTTCTCTCTGTCTCTAACTGTCAAGAGAGTCCCACTCGTTGCGTCAAGCCTCTTTGCTGAATGGCTGCACACATTAGCATAGCGCACATAATGAGCACTCTGACCCGAGATACACCCAAAAGGGGCTTTTAACGGTTAAGGCTTCACCTTTTATCCATCGAGAGGCTTGTAGAGCCAAACTAAACTACCCTGACCACTTTAACAGTTAAGTCACTCTGAAGTGGTGATAAGGGCTGAGCATTACATAAATTGTTAAAAGCACTCAGGGTAAATCACAGTTATTTGTGTATGTGTGGAAAAAAAAAGGGTGGATCAGGTGGTGTAAATTATATAAAAAAAAAAAAGTAAAAAATAAAATTACAGAGGTGAAATTGCATTTTATGGCAAACAGCGTCACTACGCAGGTTCTCATTACACTGTCACAGATGTGTAACACAGGGGCAGCTTTTGTGAGTTTCTGATGCATTGTGGTGTAAACAAAGACATCTGTTCGGTGTTTAGATTTGTGTGCTGGAAAAAGCCTGGAAGAGCAGGTTGGTAATACAGAAACAACAGTATATTCATTAATCCATGACACTTGGTGAATGTGTCACTGGATGTGCTTCTGTTGTGTTATGTGCTGGTTATGTAAACTGTTATATTTTAGGGCACTATAGCTAAATTGAATGAGATTTCAAAGTGAAATTAAGACTGTGTTCTAACCAGGCGTGAACCGGTTTCCATGTCCACACAATCAAAGCCAAACAAAACAAATCTGTTTAATGCAGCTGTAACTATTATACATGCATATGTGCTGTTCTTAAAAGCATTGTTGACACAAAAACAGGAAAATTTGCTTAAAATGTTGAATTCTGATGACTGGTGAGCAACTAATGTATTCCTAAATTTCTACAAATCTGTTCCTGTGGGTGAACTATTCCTTTAAAATTCAGAAAAACACATTGCGAGTAAGAAGTTGTTAGTATCAAGTAACTTAAATTTAAGACACAATAGGCCAGATTTACTAAAAGCTTGCACCAGCGCAAACCGTCTTTTGACGTTAAAATATTACTGTCAGGATTTACTAAAGACGTGCAGTGAAGAATTAGCGCTGAAAAGGTGTGGACACAGTTATTTTTGCGCCTGACCTTATTGAATATACATTTGTGGGAGTTTCCCTTTCAGATGCAAAATTTATGGGAAGAGATTATTAAAATGAATCACGAGTGTTTGTGATCGTCAAATTACTGATATTTGCACCATTATTTAATGCCCAAAAAAAGCATGTCTTAAAGCAGATGGTAATTTGCTCTGCTCTTGGTAGATTGTGCTGGTCATTACGGAAATGATCTGGCTGCATCGGTGTTCTTTAATGTGCGCATTCAGTAAATCACGCACAGAATTTTCACTTCCCATCGGCGCTTTTATGGAATTGCGCTCTAACGCTAATTTGCCCTGTTTAGTAAATATGGCCCAATGTCGCCAGTTGCTTTCATTGTCTTTCTTTTTCTCCGCCAATAAACCCAGCAGGCACCAGACGTCTATGTAACGTCAGGTTGACGTTGGACATGACGTCGGACAGACGTTGCATTTTAGTTGAAAATGAAAATCGGGTTGACGTCAACATTTGACGTCAATTTGACGTTGACTTAACGTTGGATTTTGGTTGCACAACCTAAAAACAACAAAATCTCAACATCAGCTGACGTCGGTATTGGACATCAATTTAACATTGACATTAGACGTTGAATTTACGTTGAATTTTGGTCACCCGACGTCGCAACCAAAATTTAACCAAATATCAACGTCTTATGACGTTGTGCGCCTGTTTTGTGCCTGCTGGGAAATTACTAAAGATCTGGTCAGATTAGAGAAAAAAAAAAGGTTCGTGGTCTTTTGTCAGTTGTGTAGTGATGTACAAAGCACTTTCAAACCAAGCTGCCCTTGGTCAGCATGGCAAATTCACATGCCCAATGCGAAATGGGTGTCTGGAAATCTCACTCACATGAAATTCCTGATTGCATGGATTCCGACTGAAATGACTGGATTTTGCCCTAGCAGAAGTAAAGGTTCCATCACATTTACCATTTTTTGGCAAATCTTGCGGATGAAACCAGTCATTTCAATAAAAATCCACTATATACACAACTCATTTATTGCTTGTGTCATTGATGACAGTAATCTGCTTTTGCATGTTTGCATGAATGTAGCTCATGGATATTAAAGCATGTAAAAGATTACATAAATGTACCTCTTACTAATTTGCCCTGCAGTGAACCCAGAGGCAGTGGATAACATGCCTCTTCCTCTGCTCTCTTGTCTTTTGAATGAATTTTAATATAATGTGTGACTATGAAGTAGTGTGGTGATAGTCTGTGGATATGAATTACAAACGTTTGACATTGTAATACACGCATTGTCAATGACCTTCCGTGCATATTAAAATGCACCTGCAGCCTACACTGCAGTGCTTAACCATGTGAATAATAATTATGACTGTTATGTAAGCTGAAATAAGGAGATAATTACTTTTGTATCTTTTTTATTTAGACAGAACAATATGTTTAGATGCACTCTTTTTTTGTGATCGTTGTAATGTTGCGCAGATCTTTCTTATCATGTCATGATCAAACACCTGCGTAGCATCTAAATTTCATATGGATTGTTTTATGTGATCCGGAATGCATAGGCTAATCTGGCTTAATGTATTTACATCTCTCATTCATTCTTTCTTTCCCTGTACGTGGATTTACTGAGGGCATGTGAGAGGTCACAGTAAGACACCATAATAAAGGAGATGAATCATAGAACTGATGGCTGCAGGTCAGGAGGGCAGGCTGGGATATTTTCTCGCCTCTCATTGTCCATCTCTCGTGTCGACGCGTGACCAGGGTGGTGCCGAAGTTATATACTAGATGATTTATTCATTCTATGAATAATTGAGTCACTTTTTCTCATCTGTCTTTCTTTTGCGAGGTGCCAGAGGTTATGTTAATGACCTTTAAGTGTGGATCCTCTCACTCCAGAGAAGCGGTCGCCCCTGCAGACATCAGATGTGAGGAAACAGACGGACAACAGCGATTCAGCCTGTTAGGAACCTGTCAGATGCATTCCAGCAGATTGTGGTCAGATAAACAGTTCTCAAGGCAAAACTTCCAGCAGCTAAATCAGATAAGCCAAAAGCTGCTGATAACCACTCACAAGTATTTTAAAAGCAACTTCAAAATGAAAATTCTGCCATTGTTATTGGTGTAAAACACGTCATTACATAGTATAATTGAATGTATGCAAATGAGATTTGACGGATGTAATATTTCAAGTTTAAGCAGAAATTGTATTTTATCTTATTTGGAGCTTGACTTGGGGTTTCATTCAACTTTAATGAAAAAAGAGCCTCTGGGAGAGGCTAAAATATTTTGTTACCAAAATGATCAAGAATTATGTTATATTAGGTTATTTTTAATTGAACAAGCAGGAAAAAAAGTTCTTTGTTTGTTTGTTTGTTTTTTCTTCAAGGATAAGTTTGATGTTGTTGGATCACACAGGCAATAAATGTACCCGAGAACATACTTTTTATGTTTTTGAAAGAAGTATTGAAAGAGGCTGCACTTATTTAATTAAAATATATTCAAATTAATGTTATTACAATTTAAAATAATATTTTTAAAAATGTACATTCATTAATTCCTGTGCTGGCAAAGCTGAATTTTCAGCAGTCATTACTCCAGTCTTCAGCGTTAAATGATCCTTCAGAAATCATTCTAATATGCTGATTTGTTGCTCAGTTATTATCAGTTATCAACGGTGCTTAATTATTAATAATGTTTTTTTATGATTGTCAGTGTTGAAAATTTTGATATGAAACCATATCAAATTCCTATGATTCCAAAAGACTTACTTTCCACAACAAAGTTCTCTTTTTCAACTTTGTAACATTGTTTGAATATTCTGAAGTTGTTTTTAAGTTGCGTATCGAAGACCTGTGTAGAAACCTCCACCTCCATCACCCTGTTCAGAGCACGTTCCTCGAAGACCTCCTGAGGAGAGAAAAGAGGCGAGGAGATGAGTAACTGCTTACACCTCTCAGTATGGAGGCTGTTCTCTCAATGTCCATCCCGGCATTGTTTTCAATTTAGTTGTCTCCCTCTATTCCTCAACGCGACAGGCAGACACGCTCTCTAGGGCAAGTAAACTCACATTACATCTTGCTTTTCAAGATCTTCCCCTGGTTTCGTGTTCTGTTAATGCACAGGTAAATGCTCGGCGCACCGCGGGGTCCTCGGCAGAACGGCTGACCAGTGGAACAGCGCCCTAGCAATTAAACAGAGGGATTCGCACTTCTCTGGTTCTGAGCTCATTTCCAATCTGGGTTTTGGACACAAGTCAAAGATAACAGCTGTACACGTTGAGGGATCAGTGAACCCAGCTGACTCCCTGGCAGCCGGAACACCGGCAGGAACCAGCTCATAATTAGAAACGTTTTGGGTCATCTTGAGGAGAAACGGAGAGAAGAGAGACATGCAGGGAGAATAAGAGGCAAGTATGGATATAAGAATAGATGCACACTACTGCTCAGCAATCCCACAATAGAGAAGAAATGATCTGGCGCTATTTCTGTTACATCACAATTTTATCATTTAACTACCTACGATAATCGATATTTTCTACAAACTTCTTTTTTAAACTAATTTGCATCTAATTTGAATTTTAAATTAAAATTTTCATTTCATAATTATATTTTATTTTCTTTTAGCTTCATTTTAGTTAATAAAAATTATTTTTAAAAGTTTTGTTATTGATAACCACAATAATAAAACTTGGTAACCACAGGTCAAATTAATTATGAATATAATGTAAAACGTACCTTTGGGAACTTTTTTGCAAGACACGAAATACGTACCATCATGTACATTTCGTGACATATTCAATGTGAAATGTCCACTGGATGGCGCTAAAAGAGTGTGGGGGGTGTGTGTGTGTGGGGGGGGGGTGAATGTGGCATAAAAACACAATCGCAAGCAATGATGTTTTAGCCTGTTTTTCAATCTCTCATCTTTCAGATCTTTTATCGTGAGTCATGTTTTTGACGGGATTTGTACCCAAGGATTCCTAGGTCCAGTTCCATGCTGGCTGAGCTACAGAGCAAGCTTGTTACATCCAGAAAACAAAACATATGGAGCTGTAATCATAACTGTGTACAAAAACAATTACAAGTGCTCGCTGTTTTACCGCCTCTAGTGTTCATTTCTGTTAAAAACTGCAGTGATAAGTCTTGCAAAAAAGTTCCCAGAGGTACATTTTTGTCATGAGACCAGGCAGACATTGGACTATCAGACAGAGTGTGAATGCCTTTTGTCTTAATTCTGAAAACTATATATATATATATATATATATATACACACACACACACACAGTGGTGTGAAAAATTGTTTGCCCCCTTCCTGATTTCTTATTTTTTTGCATGTTTGTCACACTTTAATGTTTCAGATCATCAAACAAATTTAAATATTAATCAAAGATAACACAAGTAAACACAACATGCAGTTTTTAAATGAAGTTTTTTATTATGAAGGGAAAACAAAATCCAAACCCACATGACACAAAGTCTTCATTTTGTTTTTCTTCAGCCATTCAGAGGTGGACTTGCTGGTGTGTTTTGGATCATTGTCCTGCTGCAGAACATCAAGTTCGCTTCAGCTTGAGGTCACGAACAGATGGCCGGACATTGTCCTTCAGGATTTTTTGGTAGACAGCAGAATTCATGGTTCCATTTATCACAGCATGTCTTCCAGGTCCTGAAGCAGCAAAACAGCCCCAGACCATCACACTACCACCACCATATTTTACTGTTGGTATGATGTTTTTTTTCTGAAATGCTGTGTTACTTTTACGCCAGATGTAATGGGACACACACCTTCCAAAAAGTTCAACTTTTGTCTCGTCAGTCCACAGAGTATTTTCCCAAAAGTCTTGGGGATCATCAAGATGTTTTCTGGCAAAACTGAGACAAGCCTTTATGTTCTTTTTGCTCAGCAGTGGTTTTCGTCTTGGAACTCTGCCATGCAGGCCATTTTTGCCCAGTCTCTTTCTTATGGTGGAGTCATGAACACTGACCTTAACTGAGGCAAGTGAGGCCTGCAGTTCTTTGTATGTTGTTCCGGGGTCTTTTGTGACCTCTTGGATGAGTCGGCGCTGCGCTCTTGGGGTAATTTTGGTCGGCCGGTCACTCCTGGGAAGGTTCACCACTGTTCCATGTTTTCAAACACTTTTTCACACAGGGCCATGTGGGTTTGGATTTTGTTTTCCCTTCATAAAAAAAAAAAAAAAAAAACTTCATTTAAAAACTGCATGTTGTGTTTACTTTTATTATCTTTGATTAATATTTAAATTTATTTGATGATCTGAAACATTAAAGTGTGACAAACATGCAAAAAAATAAAAAAATCAGGAAGGGGGCAAACAATTTTTCACACCACTGTATATATATATATATATATATATAGTTTAAAACCAGTATCATAAAATCTGTGTTCATACACTATAGCAAACTGCACATTAACTGCATATAGCTTTATGGTCAGGACTTCTCATGTATGAACACACTCAGCTGTCCACTAAAAAACTCACACAATACCTTGACATTTCAGGCCTTAGGCAGAACAGCATCAAGACAACAGTGTATATTTTTTACTTTTGCTTTACATTCTGTCCCCCTCTCTCTTTCTCTTGTTCTCTGCATGGCCTCAGGTAGAATAGATGCTCTAGTGACCTGTTTGAACAGTTCACCACAGCACTGTCTGTGCAGTAACTCAAAGTCGCCAAACCCCTGAAGCTAAAAGAACAACATAACAGGAACAACGGTGGAACAAGAACAGGGAGATTGATGAAATATGAGGCTGGGGGTCTTTGTAAATTCAGAAGCGTGTGTCAGAGATGATGCTGCTTTTTACCATAACATCCCCAGGCCACAGTCTTTACAATAATGGCTTTACATTACATTATACATGCAAATGTAGTGAATAAAATTAGTCAGAGACTATAAATAGAATTATTGCGTAATTATATTGATTGCTCACACAGTTAACAATCAGCTTTGATTAGTGAGAGCAACCTTAACTTTTGTGGGTGGTTGCAGGGCATTGCTATGCAGTTGTTAAGGTCTTCAAAGTTTTTTTTATTGTTGTTGTTAAGGTGTTCTGGATGGTTGAACGTTTCTGAAAATTTACTGAGATGTAGACGAGTTTGTTTCTTAATCGAAACGGACTTGGAGAAATTTACATTACGCTATATAATTTGCTCACCAACGGATCCTCTGCAGTGAATGGGTGTCGTCAGATTGAGAGTCCAAACAGCTGATAAAAACATCACAATAACACATTCAACAGTAATTCACGCAACTTCAGCCCATCAATTAACATCTTGTGAAGTGCAAAGCTGAATGTTTGTAAGAAACATTTCCAACATTAAGGCATTTTATCTTTAAACCGTCACTTTGTGCTAAAATACAATTAAGTCCATAATTGATAATAACACTTCCTCCAGCAGAAAAAGTCCATCCCCTGTTATCATCTTACATCAAAACCCACCAAAATATATTTAAGAACCATTTTTTACTGTTTTCACTTGTAATCTTTATATATATATATATATGTATATACATATATATACTGTTTTCACTTGATTAATCTGTACATATATCTCTCCTGGTTTTTCAGTAAAGGAAGGAATGGAGGGTTCATGTTTTAGCTGGAAACAATGGTTTAAAATTAAAAACATCTTGATGGATTTGTTTCTTACAAACATGCAGCTTTTTGCTTCACAAGACATTAATTGATGGACTGGAGTCATGTGGATCACTTGTGGATTATTGTGATGTTTTTATCAGCTATTTTGATTCTCATTCTGATGGCATCCATTCACTACAGAGGATCCACTGCAAGTGATGCAATGCTACGTTTCTCCAAATCTGTTCCAAAAAAGAAATAAATTTCTCTACAAGATCAAGATTTTTTTTCCTTTATTTTGTCATCCACCAGGTGAATTTGCATACTTTGAGGGAATTATTTACATAGCACAGCACTGAAGTTTAATACTTTGTGTTTGTAAATTGTTTGTATATTAATGTTAAAGAGAATTCTGGTCAAAAGAGCTACATTAATGGCTTTTCATTGTGTATACATGCAAATGTAGTCAATCTATTTACACTGGGGCTATGAAAAGAATTATGCACTTCATTGTTTTGATTGCTCAGACATAATTAGCAATCAGCTCTGATCAGCGAGAGAAACCTTAACTGTAAGAAGTACCAATTGACATTACATAATATCTTGTAATGATGCATAAGAAGATAAAACGTGATGCATTTAATCTAATGGAATAACATGTTGCATTTAATCTAATATTTTTAGCAGGGAGAAGAAATACAGTCCTGCTAATTTGCGAGCTCATGCTTAATTCGTTTTTTTTCTATGTGTAGATGCATTGGTAGTGACCTCCTCCTCCTCCTCCTCTTCTTCAAAGCAGCTCTTTTTAAATTATGCAGGCAGACTGGTGTGGGCTAACCTGCCCTGAGGAGCAGCAATATTTCATACAAGAGGAAGCGTGTCAACAGCAGCAGGTTACAAGAAAGCCGAGGCGCTCTTCTAATGGGGAAAAAATAAGTAGAAAGAGCAGATGTTAATGAAAGAAGGTGACATTTGCTCCTTCGCTCATTCCGTGTGGATACTTGATTTATAGGACTTTATTGGTTTTAATATAGGAACCCTGGAGAGTTTCATCATTCATTCAGACATATATGCTCTGGATGTATGTGTTCACTCTCTGTCACGATTACATATGGCAGTTCACTTATTTGCTCTCTTCTACATCTTGTATGCATGAATTATTACTGTATACATTAAACACAACTCATCATTAGTGGTGGTTGCTAGGGCAAGCATCACTCTTTTGTTGTTAATACTTGGGTTAGGGTTATTAAAAAAAAAAAAAAATCAGAGTATTTCTTTAAAGCGTAATGGCGTAGCCGACTGCAATGAGACAATAGGTCCAACATTGACAGAGGAACCATATCTAGAGACTAAAGTATCGTAGGGATTTGAAGCTTCCCTAGTAAAAAAGTAATACATTTAAAATACATTTATTTCATAATAAGTATAGTTCAAATCTATTAACACATTTACTGACATACAGCTCAAGACTGATATAAAAATTATACTTAAACTTTATTTGGAGTACTACTTGTGCACAATGCACATTCCTTAATATTTAGCCAAAAAATATGTTTTAATGTCTCTGTTGTTCAGGATTGTATGATTTTTGAGTAATATTGATCTTTAAATGCAAGATATTTAAAGTGTACCTAAAGTATACTTGCAATATCTCCACTTTAGCACAATCAAATATACTTCAGTATGTCTTTAGTTGGACTTCAGCACTAATTTTGCACATTTAAAATGCATTAAGCACAAAATTAGTTGTTCCAATTTTGCAGACTTTAAGTATACCAGTTTAGTATATCAAAAGTACAATTGCAGGGTGTTTTTATTAAGTACAAAAATATGTAAATGTATTTGTAGTATACTTAGCATGAAATAAATGTATTTTAAATACATTTTAGTATATTTATTTTTCCCTAGGTTTGGCTCTTTTGGGGCAACCACCCTAACAACCATATGACAGGATTATTATAGTTTTGAATTTATTTATTTTATTATTATTCACTTTGTCATTGTTAGTGATTTGTTTTATTAGGTTTTTTGTAACATTTAGATGTAGATTTCCAAACTTAATGCTAAGCACAGTCTAGTGTGTTATTTTCACGATTAATTCAGGGATTGTAAAGGTTTCATGTTTTATGATATACTGTTTATCCAAAATTAAATTTTAGTCTTTTTATTTTAGTCTTGGTGTCATGAAAATACACATCACTTTAATTTAGATTTTTCCCAGTTATGTTTATCTTTCTTTCTTTCTTTCTTTCTTTCTTTCTTTCTTTCTTTTTCTTTATTTCTTTCTTTCAACCACCCACAACACTCTTGTTTTGTGGTGAGAGAGCAAGCAGTGTTGAGAGCAAGCGCCTTCACTTTTTTTTTTTTCATATTTTTATTTATTTATTTTTTTGTAGTTAAATATATCCTGTGTTCCACACAAACTACTATCCTCTAGAATAACATCTAATGTCACTTCGTGTCCTGTCACCCTGGCAACCTGCATCACTCTATTCTACACTACATTTGAATCTCATCCACGGGACTCAATCTTTCTCTCTGTCCATCTGTCTTTATTTGAACGCTCATTTCTTCTTGCTATCTCAAACCCAGTTAAGTTTTTGCATTTTGTGTCTCTTCTTTTGAATTTGTGTGTGTTGAGGACAGATGTTTCTGAGCCATGCACAGACTGATGTTGACTAAAGTGTCAACTGTAACATCTGGCCATGTGTGAAGACACCTGTGTGTGTGCTTGAGAGAAACTTATATTGAGTCCATATTCTCTTTGTTGAATCTCTTTGTTGAATCTCACACAATCAATCTCTATCTATTCATTAATGAATGATTGGACAGTGAAGAACAAGCTCTGCACATATATGGCTACACACTTCCCGGGATTCATTCCATGCTTAATGAAACACTTGGCGACATCTCTAGCGCACAGCTATCTCTCAGGAGGATCTCGCTGTAACGAACCAAGTCACTTCCTGAACTAAATGTCTATTGATTCGGCAATCATAACGTTTCCAAACACCTTATCTACTCTAAGGATATTTCTCGGGGAAATGTGATCAGTTGCGGTTTGTTTACCTTTTCAGTGAATTTTCTTTGTCATTTTTCCAGATCAGTATCCCAAAGGTCAGCAAAGCAAGTGAAAGGTTGGTTAAATGGAGTATTTCATTGTGGAATGTAGGTACCCGTCCTGGCCTGAAGCTACATCTCGCTTGATACCTTCTGCTGGCCTCATACTAAAGAAAGGCAGTGTTCAAATAATCCATCAGGGATTAAATAGGATCACCAGTGGGTACGGTAATCACATCCTACACGGCTAAATAGTAATCAATACCTCCGACCTCTTCTCTGCTTGATCAGTGTGGAGCAAAGGCCTAGCGGAAAGCTCTTCTCTAATTCAGCCCTTTATTGTTTTCTATGTGAGACAATGGATTCGGTGTGGCAGATAGAGGACAGTGCACCTTTTCAAGTGGTGCCAGAGAAGGAGAGGAAAAGGAATAGGAATATAAAAGGAAGTGGCAAGTTCTGGAGGAAATTACCAAGCAGACACTAATGGAGAAGAAGTTGCTTTTGGTGTAAGATGGATTTGAAATGTATTTTTCATGCTGGCATTGCATGCGTTCCTACCATGAAATACTGTCCTCCGTGCATCTGATGTGAATTGCTCCCGGTGGCGTTTCAAAGGTCAGATAAGTGTGAAAGCATATGCAGACTCAGGGGAGATTACGGTGAAATAGGTTTTGTTGTGCTGTTGTAAGTTTCCTATATTTCCTAGTAGCTCTTTAAATATACAGTGGCTCTGATGAAGGGCAGTGGCCTTGTTAAGTACATGCTAACTAGAACTTGTTTGTACTCACAAATATTCATTATTCCAGCACAATAGAATAACTTGATCGAATCTGCTGCATTAGCATATAGATTCACCGCTTCACAGCTTGAGTTTGTTGTAATGAATAACAGCTTTATGCTCACGTGTATTCATTACCATTCATGATATTTAAGAGAGGCTGTCTCTGTGAATCGGATTTGTGCTGGTGCATATAGTAACATTGCTTTTAATTTTTTATTCATTTATATTTCATTTTGTTTCTGTCCTCTCTCTCTCTTTTTTTTTCTTCTGGCCGTTTTATTCATAGCTCCAGTAGAAATAAGGCATAAAATGATTTCAGGAAAGAGGAGAATCAGTTAAAGTCTGTGTAAATTAATATTAAATATGTGTTCTCAGTTTGTCACACCACAGAAAATGTGTTATTAACCACTCAGCCAAATTTGAATGATAAAAAATTGCCAAGTAATTAAAATAAGTTATCAAAATCTTGAAAAAATAAGCAGTATTCTCTGCTCTCAAACGCTCAATAGTGCACAACACAATGAAATTAGCACAACACAACTGAAACAAGTCGCAACAGCAAAATTAATGCAACACAACAGAAACAAGCCCCAACACAATGAAATTAGTGCAACACAACGGAAACAAGCCACAGCACAGCAATATTAGCACAACACAACAGAAACAAGCCACAACACAACGAAATTGGCACAATAAAGCGTAAACAAGCCACAGCACAACACAACAAAATTAGTTCTATGTGTTATGTTGTGGCGATATCGTTGTGTTGTGGATGCTGGGCCTCTATAGGATGCTCCTTCTAGCAGCTTAATTTAAATAAAAAACTGTCCAGTAACATTTCTCTGAATTGCCTTTACACAGACTTTAGTGATGTGAGCTAGACTTTATATTTAAATAGATAATATTTTATTGATATTATTTTTTTTAATGTTTTATAGATATATAATAATATTCGTAATATTCTTTTATCGAACATTCATAATATTCTTTTATTAAAGTTATTTTTATTCATAGCTGCAGTAGAGACAAAGTACAAAATGATAGCAGGAAAGAGGAGAACGAGATCATTAAATGACGTGAGCCAGGTTAATTGAATTTACTTTATTTAATGATATTTAATGTTTTATTTACTTAGGCATGAAATAGTGGCAGGAAAGAAGGAGGTGGGATAAGTTTACACATCGCCCACACAGCACCATGGTTCAGTTTGTTGGAGCCTGCGTGCTTACAGTTCGCCTGCGGCTGCATATATCTATAGAAGACTAAAACTCTTTCCATAGTTCAGGTAACTCATGTCTACATTACCCAGACCAAGACTAGTTCCCTTGAGCTCAGGTTCAGACCATGACCTAACCTTAAGGCTCAGACCCATACCAAGACCTACAGTATCGATCCAACAACCAGGCTGTCCATTTTAATAAACTGCAAGAGAATGCTGTATATATTTCATCCAAGGAAGACTTGTGAATTCTCTGTAAGATACTGTGTCAACCTGTGGTTGAGGTAATTGTCACCTTGTGTTGGAAATAGACTGCCATTTTGTCTGAGACCATAAAACAAGATCCAGGTCTTCCGGACCAAGACCACAAGGTCAAGACTCTGATACTAAACCGGCTACCTGTAGTATAACCAAACAGAAATGTAAATCTGACCACCTTGGGTTGTATATTTACTTGTTTTACCCTTCAGTCTAGGTCAAGGTGTCCAGGCAGGCCTTTCTCAGAAGCATCCAACAGAGAGACAGATGAATGTTCAATGCAATATGAGCACATTATAAGTTTGCCAGTTTACCCCAGGGTGTCTGTCTCTCTGTGCTGAGTGTTTTTGGATGTCCTCTGCATTTCATATATCTTTGGCTGGAAGTCCAAAAGACATTGCTGAAAGGGGTTCATTTGGTCGTAACCGTTATCCCCCATCAAAAATCAATAGGTTATTTTGAGGCCAACTCAGATCTGAAATGAACTGGGAAGTTGCATTTGGTGAGCAGCGCTCCTCAAAGTGAATTGTCTCAGATCGATAGCATCATGAATTATGCAAGTACATTTCATACAGTACAACCCAGCTCCTTCCTCAAAGATTTCACCAAAACTGGGTTTTCCTGTCTTCGGGTTGCCACACCTAATGGCTGGTGTATACATATCTTGAACTTCAAAGAATGATCTCAAAGCATGCATCAATCCTCTTTGGAAAGTGACCTATGACCTTGTTTGCAGACAGATTGGACCTTACAATAGGAGTTTATTGATGGGGAAGGATGTTGACAGCATTCACTTCCTGTTGTCTGCTTGCTGTTCTATTGTCAGTCCTCCTTGACTTGTGTGGTCTTCCGTTGAGGAAATGGTAATTTCAGATATCCTTTGCAGTGCATCGTATGTTTGCCTTGATCTTTTCATCTCTGGTTATGATGACGTTATTCAAATGTATATAAATGACTTCATTTTTACAAATGCTCTGTATAATTCATGATGCATAAACATGATGTGAAGATCTACATTTCATTTCAAAAAACTCTTCATTTTCAATTAACTGGTTGTGTTATGTTGACAGTTAGTCTGAGAATCAGGCATATAGACATTGCATTTTATTTTTTACACTATCATTCAGTCTCAAATGCTCACTGATATTTGATATAAAATCCAGTAAAAACAGTAATATTATTACTATTTAAAATAACTGCTATTTTAATATATTTCTTTTTTTTTCCTGTAATGATAAAGCTGAATTTTCAGCAGCCATACATGAATCACATGATTCTTCAGAAATCATTCTAATATGCTGATTTAAGAAACATTATTATTATAGAAATTGGAAACAGTTGTGCTACTTAATATTTTTGTGGAATCCGTTTTCATTTTCAAGATTCTTTGATGAATAGAATGTTCAAAAGAACAGCATTTATTTGAAACATATATATATATATTTTGTTCACATTGTAAAGGTCTACACTCTTACATTTGAGAAAATGTAAGAAAATAAAAGTATTAATTAGTTGTCGATTAATTGCATCCAAAATAAAAGTTTGTTTACACAATATAAGTGTTTGTGTGTACTGTGTGTGTATGTATGTGTATATATATATATATATATATATATATATACACTGTATATACACGTGTATAAATACACAAACATGTATATATTTAAGAAATACGTGTATATATATTTATATTTATATATGATTCATATTATACATAAATATATATTACATATATTTCTTATATGCATTTATGTGTACACACACTTATATTATGTAAACACAAACTTTTGTTTTGCGATGAATTGCTTCAACACCATTAGTATTAATAAAAAAAAAAACCAGACACTAAACTTTTGAATGGTAGTGAATTTATTTGAACTTATTTTAAATTAATTTTTACATTTAATTTACTCATTTAATTTTGGTATATTTTGGTTATAAATTTTATTTTAATTCAATGTAATACCTGTTACTTTAATGTAAAACTTAGGAACATATGTCAATAGCTTTTATTGAGCACAGTCATGCCTAAAGGTTCAATGCTCTATGTCTGCTTAAAACTCTGCTTATAACCTCTGCTATAATCTTTCTTCTGCTTTTATCCAGTTCAAATTTAATATTGTGCTGCCAGGTCCTTTTGATGAAAGCCAGGTATCGTTATCAATGCCGGCCAGCCTGAAAGAAGACTTTTGATAGAGCACACAGGCCTTTTTAAGATGCAGGACCCACAAGCCATCTTTTTAACATGCAAGACACACCTGTATCTTTTAAACATGCACGCCACATGCGCCTCCTTTAAAGATTCAAGGCACATGGGTGTCTTTTGAAATATTTTCTGGAATCACAGATGGGTCGGTCAGCAGTGTCTCCTTCACTCGTCTGCCTTTGCTCCATGACTTCATCGGACCATGCAAAGGCTCTTCAGTCTACTGCCTCGCTTCATTTTAGGGCACACACTCAACAGCGAGCAATGCTACGCAGCACTGCGTCTGAAATGATGTCTCAAGCATCTGATTGCTTCATCCCCCTGCTTCCATCACCAACTTTCAAGCTTACTCAAATTGATTGAACTTCCAAATTTGTCACTGTGAAATAGGTTAGCAAGTAGAATCACAGAAGTTCTAATTAAAGATAGGATGCAAATATATTCATAATTGTGATGCTTTCTTATCTTGTCTGCACTTGACATTTCTTTACAGCAAATGTGGAAAATGACATGGAGCTTCAGAGAGGGAGGAGAAGAAAAAAGGGAAGTAGGATAGAGGAGTTCTGCTGTGCATTAATTAGGTGTCTGCTGTAGACAACAATGCAATCTAGAAGCTTTTCTACACATGCTCTGTTCCAGGAGGAACCATTTTAAGGGCATCATATGCGTGTCATGGCTCAAAAGCTGTTCCAAAAAGGTAGGCAACTTAATTATACCTTATTTTAGCCTAAAATACAGGTAGCATCGAATGCATCCTTCACAGAGCACGTGATCTCAGAATGCATTGCGAGGAATTTGGTGTAAAAAATGGCAGACCGATTGTGAGAAATGGTGATTATAAATACTTGTGTAATTTTAGTATTATTTATATACTATTATAATGTTTATTTTTTGTTTTTATTTTTATATTTTGTGTTTTCATTTAAAAATTTAGTTTTTTTTTTTAAATGCTTTTGTCATTTTTATTAGTATTTCTTTTTAAATAGCTTTTTTTTTTTTTCAAGCTGTTTCTCAATTCCAAGACTGCAAAGAATGGAATTGAGTTCTCAAGGAGATTAGGCTACCTTGAAAGAACAGATTCGTAAGGACACGAGGACACAGAATGCATTATTGTTTGAATTGAGATGTGGTGTTAGTTTTAATTTTGGTAGTTTTATGATCTAACCTTTTTCCAACCTGATCTTATGACGGAAACATACCTGTGGGAACTTTTTTGCAAGATGCGAAATACGTACCACCATGTACGTTTCATGACATATTCGATGTGAAATGTCCACTGAGTGGCGCTAAAAGAGTGTTCGTTTTTTTTCCCCCCGGAACAGATGATCGTACATATGGTATTTTATGGGACATTGTTTTTGTAGGTGTCACCGAAGTTCTGACTTGAAATGTCAATCATGCAATTGCAAGCATGCCGTTTTAGCTTGTTTTTTGATCTCTCATCGTGAGTCATGTTTTTGACGGGATTCGTACCAAAGGATTCCACATCCTAAGTCCAGTTCCGTGCCGGCTGAGCTACCGAGCAAGCTTGTTACGTCCGGAGAGCGAAACTTATGTAGCTGTAACCATAACTGTGTTTGAAAACGAATTCAAGTGCTCAATGCTTTACCGCCTCTAGTGTTTTTTTTTGTTTTGTTAACAAATGTTTATTGCATTTTCTTCTGGGAACAGTAGTATAAAACAAAAAGCAGCTGTGCAAATTTAGAACCCATCCCACCCCCCGGTAGACTTTTAAAAAATAAATAAATAATAATAAAAATTAATATTAATAGATAAATAAATAACAATAAAATTATTTTTACAAGGATATTTAGAAAAGATGACACAACATTAAAAGTTGAATGCCATAAAGTTACAGTTTTTACATTAGATCCATGTATACGAGAAGTTGAGAGTTCCAACGAGATAATGTCCAACAAATACACAGTCCAGGTTCGTCTGTCCTTTGTGTGAGGAGTATTCCAATGGTTGACTAGCAATTTTTTTGCTGCTGTGTGAGCAGCTAACAGTAAACATCTTTGTTGGATGGACAAGGTGAAATCCCAAAAGTCATTCATGAAAAAATGGTGCGGAGATCCTTGCAAACAGAGATTACACTTAGGAGAAGACGACAGATTCATATTCAGAAAAAAAGCTTGAGAGTGTGATTCCTTTGGTCCAGATCTATCTAGGATATGTGACATTACAGAATTCGTATTTGCACCCAATACAATTTCAAAATCCGAAAATTTCAAGAGATAGGTTGACAA
Organism: Spinibarbus caldwelli; assembly: GCA_039654775.1. NCBI lineage: Eukaryota > Metazoa > Chordata > Actinopteri > Cypriniformes > Cyprinidae > Spinibarbus > Spinibarbus caldwelli. The sequence goes on from CM077255.1 coordinate 14,645,179, forward strand.
AACAGAAAAAGTAGGGTCAGGAGTACAAGGGGCATAAACTTAAAGAAATACAATATTCCTATTCTCCACTGTTGTTTTTATATGTGTTATTCTACCATCTGTATCACAACCTTTATCTAAAATAGTAATATTTAAAGTCCTCCGCACCAATATTAGGACAGCCTTGGTTTTAGTATCCGAAAATGAGTGATACCACTTCATGAAATGTATTACCACCACTTGAAACGTATTACCATGACGTATTACCACGTATTACCATACGTGACCACGTATTACCACTTCATGAAACGTATTATTACACCTGTGTATATCCTTCTCTTTCAAATGGGATTCTTGAACTAACACTATATCAATCTTTCTTCTTCGCAAAAAATCCAGAAAACCTGTACGTTTGTGAGGGGCATTTAGGCCATTAATATTACAACTCAGAATATAAAGGTCAGTCATAGGTATCGAACAGAATTACTGCATAATAAGACACAATACAAGTTTGAAAATAAAACTAGTTGAGTCTACCATTAAACCACAACCACCCCCACCATTCCCGTCACTATTCAAAAAAACATAAACACATTCACATGAACTATGGCAGATCAAACCAAGAACAAACTTTGATCTGCCAGCACCCCTTAATATGATCCGTGGAGTCAACAAAAACCTGCACATTACTGAAGCACCAACATTGGCCCCATAATCACATATTGACTAGGTAGTATCTCTATTTAAAAAAGAGAGAGAGAGAGAGAGAGAGAGAGAGAGAGAGAAGGAATACAACTAAAACATAAATAAAATAAGATCATAATCAGTAAGCGATACTGTATGCACAATGAAAGCGTCTAGTAACTATGAATTAAGAAGTGAACATTAAAGTGAACAGTGAAAGACACAGTCACCCAACCATTTAGAGCATCTCTTCTCTGATTAGACAGCAGATGTCCCGCTGAAGCTCACTGAGAGATGGTGGATGAATGGGATCTGAGAAAATCTCTTTGCTTCTTCTGGGGAGTATAGCATTTTAGGTTCACCTTGATTGAGAATGATCTTCAGCGTTGCAGCATAAAGAAGAAAATTCTGGATGCCAACTTCTCTTATTTCCTTCCTAACTGGCGCAAATGCACTTCTTCTTTTTGCGGTGACCGGAGAAAAATCTGGAAAGAAAGACAGCGTTGCTCCGTCGGATGTTTTCACCCGGGCGTGAAGTCTGGTGGCCCGCAAAATGAGCTCCCTGTCTGTGTACCGCAACAGTTTAAAGATGAAAACCCGTGGTTTAGCGCGATCTGAGGAGGGCCTTGTGTACACACGATGCTCTTTGCCCACCAGAGATGGGAGCCACGTCGGTAGCGATCTTTTCAAAAAACCCATAGGGTCATCCTTTTCGGAACCTTCAGCCAATCCAACCAGATGCAGATTGCTGCGCCTATTGTGATCCTGTAAGTCCACAACTTGTTGCTCGAGCGTGGCTACTCGCCTGTCGTGACCTGCGACAACTTTCTTTTGTTCTCTCATCTCCCCTGTAAGAAGATCCCATTTAGAGCATAGTGACTGAACAACTGACATGTGAGAAGTGAACTCGTTCCGCATCGCCGTCAACTCAGTTCTTAGAATGTGCTCAAAGTGTGTAACAGTGTTCGCCATCTTGTCCAGCATATCGCTCGTGGTTGGTGACTTGGATTTCTTCTTGATCGGAGAAGCTGACGGTGACAACTCCTGCTGTTTTCGATTGTGTGCCATCAGGGAAAGTATTATTAATGAATAAAACTTAAAAAAAATAAATAAATAAAAAAAAAATCAGCAAAAAGGGGCCAAACGTGCAGAGCTCTACTCAAGTGTGACTAGGTTCATGAGAACGTCACGTGACTCTCCCCACCTCTAGTGTTAATTTCTGTTGCAAATTGCAGTGAGACTGTATGTACAGTACTTATTGGTATGTATTTCATGTCTTGGGAAAAGTTTTCACAGGTATGTTTTTATCATGAGATCAGGTAGCCTTTTTCACTTTTATTTTATTTTGGTTTATTTTATTTTAATTCATTAATTTATTTATTTGCTTTTATTTTTTTCATTTATTTTTCATATTTTATTTCAATTCACAAAAAAAGATTTTTAATAGTTTTAATTAACACATTGATACAGATACTGTACACTTATAATTTAACACTGAGTATTAATAAAAACACAAAAACAGATTGTTAACCTAAAATATGTCTGTGCTATGTATATTTACATTATTAAAGTGTCACATCCTCCTCCTCACCTTATCTTTAGTGAAACTGTCTCTGAATGAGGAACATTATTAGTATGCCACCAGGATTTGAGGCCTGTGTAGAGAGTTTCAAATCAGCCACTTATTACATTCCATGCCTAAGAATGTTTGCTCATGAGGTTTTAAAACAAAGCTACTGTCTCTGATTTGGCTGAAGCTGCCAACACTGCCACGCAAGAAACTAGAGATTTTTCCTTGTTCCTCACCTTCTCCATCTGTTTTCCCTGCCTTCTTATTCTCTTTGTTATAATTAAGTTTGTGTCCAGTGGAAAGTGTCAATTGTAGTCATGATCTTCCTTCTCCTTTTTGGTTGTATCCTTCCACACCTACTGTTTCAGAGACTGTCTCTAAATGTTTAAATGTATCTTCTACAGTCTGTTTCTCATCCTCCTGTGCTGGTTTAAATTCTGAACACACACGCACAAACAAACACAAACGTTCAGAGATTCTCAATTTCCTGATAAAGGCGATAAATGCTAAACATTGTTGCCCTAGAAACCTCTTTTACCGCTTGCCCACCCCCACCCCCTTCATCTGTTGTCCCCCTCTTCTCTCCACCTCTACACATCACTGTGTATTAATAAACTAACACACTTATCTAATCAACAGGAGTGTATGTATGTGCGTGCATCCGGAGAGGGAAAGAGCGAGCAAACGGATATGTGTGTGTGTGTTTGTGTGTGTGTGTGTGTGTGTGTGTGTGTGTGTGCGCCTGTCCACTACAGATAATCCTGCAAATGAGTCCAGTGCCAGTGTCACACTGCGTGGAGCTCTGTTGGCAGGCAGCTTGGACAGCAGTGTGGATAGAGAGAGAGAGAAAGAGAAGGAATGAGAGCGAGGGGCTGTGTTGTGAACACAGCTGCGGTGAGGTACAGAGATGTTCATGTTAATCCATTTTCAAGGCAGACGTCAAACAGAGTCTAACTGAGCTAAGCTCTCCCTCTCCCAAAATGTACAGATGGACTCACACACAGCAACTGATCCGCTGGATTCTGTTCATTTTTAAAAGGAATGTTTTCCTGAGGTGCTTTAGTGAGCTGCATGAGGATTGAATACATATTTATGCACCAGTCCAGCCTCCAGCTCTCCGTCATCCTCCATAGAGCGCCGCCCTGCAGACCTGTAGCATCATTGCACCAGAAATTATAGGTAGAAAACTAGTAAAAAAGATTTCTATTTCAAATAAATGATTATTTTGAACTTTCTTGTCATTTTAAGTTATTTTAAATTTAACAATATTTCACAATAGCACTGTTTTAACTTTTTTTTTTTGCTCAAACAAATGCAGCCTTCATATAGTCAAAAAATGCTCTTTCAAAAGCATTAAAAATTCCTCCCAACCCCAAATGTTTGAATGTTAGTGTAAGTATTACAAGTAATTAGCACCGAATTGATTCAGCACAGATCTGTGCGCAATCAAAACATGAAATATAGTAGGCGCCAATGTGGGCAGTGCACCAACATACATCGCTGTTTTGCTACAGGCGTCCCGAGTTCGAATCCCTACTCGAGGACCTTTCCCAATCCTGCCCCCTAAAAATGGCAAAAATAAATCTTAAATATATTAAAAATAAATAAATATATAAATATAATTAAATATTTCTTATATAATCTGCCCTCAAAATCAAATTTAACAAAAGGTTGATATTAGTTCATCCATCACACTGGAAATCTGAGATCAAGTTGGGTGCATTGCATTATGGGAACAGTATTAAATTCAGTATTGTATGCACATTTTGGGGAAAAAAAGTAACATTCGGTGACATCTACAGTAGGTGGAAAATGGACATGCTGTACTACATACTGTGGAAATAGTGTGAGCAATGTAGCATTCTGTATCTGTAACATTTTGACTTCACTTGGGTGTTATATGTAACAAAAATGAGATATTTGACAAATGGAACAGAATATATTTTCCTTAATTCTGGTCGTTGATTCAGCATAAAAATCTATTCCTCTAACTGTAACAGCCTAATAACTCAGTGACAGTTTTCACATGTGTTTTAACCTGACAAGACCGCTAGAACTAGGTGAAAGAGTGTCATCCCACACACTGCTCCAGGCTGATTTCCAGTGAGAAATGTGTGTGACTTGGTATCAAACGTGAGTTCAGTGTGCAGGTGTGTTAGGGGCACAGGTGTGTGAGTGTGTGTGTCTGAGTTTAAAGACACAGCTGCTCCTGCAAAGGAATCAGCCTTTGGTGTGTTTGTGGGAGGGTTTGTGTTCCACAGAGCATAACCAGGCGTTGTTAATGAATTAATGACACACAGATGACACACAGGGGGGTTTTGATTAGATAATAATACTGTGACTTGTGGCTTTATAGAAGGGAGTTGAGAGATAGGCAGTGAGACTGACACTCTAGGGAAGTGCAGTTCGCTCAAGATGTTCATCAGGAACTTTATGAAAAAATTATGAAAGTTATGATTGTAATTGTAATGTGTTAAGAGTTATGCACCTAAGTAGCGGGGCAACCATACACTTTTGCAATGCATTGCATTGTGTTTTAGAGTTCATGGAAATGTCCATAAAATTAATAAATAATGTCCATTAACGGATAATTGTCCATTAATGTTATGCTCCCCAAGGCTGCATTTGTTTGAACCAAAATACAATAAAAAAGCAGCATTTGTAGAGCTAACAAACATCTTGGGCTATACTATTTCAGAATGTTTTTGTAAAATTGTCTTTTACAAATCAAATGGCTAACAGACAATAAAAACTTACTGAAAGGTCAGTGGGGAAAAGATAATGCAAGTCGAAGAAATAGATGCTTTATTTAGAAGTGTAAAGCCAATAAATTGTGAAACACTTGGGTAGGTTTTGAGAAATTTGAGCTAGCACTTGTTAAACAATGTGGTAGATGATATGATTGAAGGCCACTTTAATAGAAAAGTGATACAAATTCACCACCAGTAAAAGCTCTTTGTGAGTCAGTAGTAAGTAAATTTCAAGTTTAGTAATTAGATGAGATGTTTTATGACTTTCAGTCTATACTCATAATCACTTCTGTCTGACTTTGTGTACCCTTAATACACATCCTCTCTCACACTCTATTCGGACAGAACTAGTTTCCCATGAGGAGATCAAATAAATTTGCGTTTGCCTGATGTACTTTATTTTAATCCTCTCTGAATCAAACATGTCTGTTTTTCTCACACAACCTCTGTAAAAATTGAAGGAGCTAATTACCTACTGTGTTTTGGCTAGACAGGGGTCCTCTGAGATATCTAATCCTAGTATTTTTCCTCAACTTTTCTACTTGTTTATTTTGACCTTCATCGAAAACCAGAAATGAAGCTAAATGTCTTGTTGCTTCCAGAAATTCAGAACTTTCCAGGTAATATATGTTGTTGGTTAAAGTACTAAATAAATAGTTTGGGGTCATTAGGTAAAATTAATTGAAAGTGAAAGTACAGTAAAGTTTTAAAAAAGAGAGATTTCTATATTCAGCTTTTATTCCATCACAGTAATAATAAATTACATAAATCAAATAAATGCATTAGAGGCATAAGAGACTTCTAAAATCTTATCAACCCCAAACATTTCTTTATTTCAATAGGTGTTTGCATCCAAACAACACATATTCCTGTTTCAGTAATTACAAAGATATTGTTAAATACAACTGAACTGAACCGAGAGAAAAAAAAAAATCCCATCTGAATAATGCTTTACAATGTTATTTACATGCCCCGATGATATACACGCTAACCAATCATCCTCACATCTGCTACATTAACTTCCACCAGTTCTCTGTGGAATCACAAACTCCTGTGTGTACGTGTGTGTGTGAAAAACATCCCCAAGGTCGGTGTGTGTCTGCCTGAAATGGGAGCAGGAACCTCTCAGTGGCCTTCATACAGTAAACACGGCTCCTGTGGGACTCTGTTCAACTGTTGTCCGTAACCCCAGGAGAGCTTACTTCACACATCTCATCTGTAATCATGTAAAGCAAGGTTTAGTAGGGGTCAGGCTGAATGACCCCTCACGGTATGCAACAACATCAGCAAATCCCACTGCTGAGAAGAGAAAAGTGGGTAAACCGGAGAGCGTTAGGCAGAGTTCTGCACATTCCATTTAATCAGTAATGGTTCTGAACTACTATCTAACACTCCGGTTAGCACTTGTTTGATTTTAATTAGGTCACAGAAATTGAGCATGGGTTAAAAATTCAGACGACGTGCGATGATATTTGATTCCCTTTGATTGCTTTTTCCTCCAGGTCTTTCTAGCGGAGAAAAGGGAGCTAATCAGCTTATTTAACACAGATCCACACTCCATATTGACACAGTGAATGGAAAATGAAAAAGAGGAACCATGGGTCCTGCAGATTAGGGTAAGATTAAGTTTAGCAGGGAAGATCAACTTTAGACCTGAACCAAATGAGACAGTTAATATGCACTCAATTTACAAAAACCTGATAAATTCATTCATTGTTTACTTTACGTTGCTCTAAATCCGTATGACTGATTTTCTTCCATGTTTTCAGGGTTATTTTTCATGCAGTTACAATGAACAAGCTTTAAATATTGAATACAAAACAATCATATATATGGTTCGGATGACTCATGCATTTTATTACAAGTCATTTGAAGCCATACAATAACGTTTTGTGCAAAAACAAAAATTAAGTTATTAAAATTGTTGACATCTGTCCTATCTCCTTCTAGTGAGTTCATGAGAGAACTAGTAATGTCCCCTCTGTGAATCAATCATAATTTTGAAATAATTTTGATCTTTTCAATGAATCTGTTGGTCTAGTTCACAAAACTGGTCTGAAAGATTTATTCATAAATGAGAGTGATTTATGAAGTGGTTCTAGCCAAGGCAGAAATTAACGCTAACACAATAAGCTATAATATGACTTACTGCTTAATGCTTTTACATCCTTTTTAAGGCTCGAATGCTTTAATTTCTGTTAATTGTTAGAAAATAAAAGACCACCACAGTCTTCAAAATATCGTCTTTTGTGTACAACAGAATAATGGTGTTATTGCCAGTTTGGAACAATATGAGTGTGAGTAAATGACAGAATTTTGGTTTTGGATGAACCATTTGTGGTCACACTTAATTTTAAGGTCCAATTCTCGCTAGTAACAAACCATTAACTATGACGTTTGCCTCAATAAACTTCTAATTTGCTACTTATTAATAGCTAGTAAGGTAGTTGTTGAGTTTAGCTATTGGGTAGTATTAGAGATGTAGAATATGGTCATTCAGAATATGTGCTTTATAAGTACTAATAAGCAGCTAATATGTTAATAATAGGCATGCTAATAAGCATCTAGTTAATAGTGAGAATTGGTCCCTATACTAAAGTGTTACCCTGTTTGTTTATATGTTGTGTAGGAAACTAACTTGAATGAAAACAGCTTTTTTTTTTTTCCCTTGAAATTTGTGTTAATTTAATGCCACAATGCAAAATTTCCAGCAAAAGAGGGATTTTATCAGTTAAAAAAAAGTGTGTATAGGCTGGTTGTTGTGCTACACTTTAGAACTTTGCTATGAGAGGGATTTTTGCTGATTAAGATGTGTACAGTCTTTTGGACCATTGGTTTTAGAAAGTAAGAAAGTGATCATAAATATAATGCAAGCACATAGATCTCCTTTACAGGCCAAGTGAAGGGAAGTTTATTAAGTGCAGGGTCAGGACTGCTTTAGTTAACATTCGTGATTTATTAAACGTGCTTTGGGAATGAGCCTGCTTGCTTGTGTGTCTATCTGTGTGGGTATTTTAATGTGATTACTTTAGTGGCAGTGTGCATCGTTTATTCATAGTTGGTTTAAATTATTTGTTTTTTGCTCTGGTAATGAGAAAAACAAAGTGTTTGTTTGAGTTGGCATGCATGTCATTCTTCAGTTTCAGCATCTGGTTGGCTGTGTGCAGTGGCTCATACTCTGTTACCACCTCTGTTTTACTGCAAGTATGTAATACTAACTCATCTACGTGTGTGTGTGTGTGTGTATAGTATATATGTAGTGCAGTACATAGTTTTTGGTAGAGAAGTATGCAAGCAAGGGCCCAAGCATTATCTCCCCTAGTGTACGAAGCTAACTGTATGCTTTATCTCTAAGCCTGCTGTCACATATTTGAGGTTATTTTCCCTTCAGTCCAGGGGTTGAATTGGAGTCACACATTTATTTAATTAAAAAGAATCTGTTCAAGCCTGACAGTGCAATTATGTGGTTACATCTAAGCAATCTTTCACACACATAAAAGCTTCTAGCGGTTATTAACCAAATATCGCTGTACAAACAGCCATCCACCGGGGTGCATTTTAAAAATAAAAAGGGAATAAAGTGTCATTATACGGTGATCTGAGCATAGTGAGACACATCATCTGGAAAATAAGCGTTCAACAAAAGTTTAAAAAGTAAAAAAGAGAAAATGTTTTGGATTCTATCCAGTGAGCCCCAAAGCCTAAGAAAATATTTGGAAACAACTGCTGTCTGATGATTAATTATACTTTCATAGCTTCATAATTAATCATATTCTACAGATTCAACTAATTCCTACATCAATTTTGTTATTTTTTTTTGTATTATTTGCACTTTTTAAATTGAATTTGTTTCTTTCAAAAGACCAAATCCATTTTATTATACGTTTTATACAAGTAATAGTAACAATAATCTGTACTAATATGCATTGTACATTGATGTGTATCTAAAGTGATCTTCAGCTCCACCTACACATCAAGCTAAAAATGATAAGGATTTTACAATGCATGTGGTAATGGAGCCCGATCTCACGGCAATTCGTACATATTTTACGAGGTGGCTAATTCATACAACCTCACTCATACAAATTCATACGATTTTAGCTAAAAAGTACATATTTTACGAGTTGCAAAATACATATGAATTTGTATGAATGACCTACACCTAACACCGCCCCTAAACCTACCTGTCACCTAAATCGTACAAAATCATACGAGTGAGGTTTTACGAATTCGTATGAATTAGCCACCTCGTAAAATATATACGAATTGGTCGTGAGATAGCGTTAGGTAATGCCATGCTCTAAAAAAATAATTTCATTATTTATTTATTTGACCTTTCTACATTATCCATATCTACATATTTTTATATATTAAATTGCACAGGTATAAAAATAAGTAAAATCGGCTTTGCTAAGTAGTGGGAAAATCAGAAATAAAACATTTTAAATAACATGAATTTTTTACTTTTTTTCATTCCTCGGTGCATGTTAAGAACACTTTAACTAATTAGATTAGATCTGCAAAATGTACATGTTTTAAATATATATATGCTTGAAATGAGTTCAAATTTCTTTCATTTATTACAAAAGTATTACATTTTTTCTGCTATATTTACTTAGTCACGCCACTGTATTTATTTAAGTATTATATAGTAACACTTTAAGGGACCTATTGCAGTATTACAGATGAAATATGTAAAGTAATACACAGACTTTTGTCTCACATGTGAACGTTAACAGTAATGCAAACGTACAGTGCCTTCTGGATAATATGTGGTTTTCTCATACAGGAATGAAAATGTTTGAAAATGTGACGCAGTGTATGATTTAAGAGCACAGGGAGATCGGAGACACACGACACCTGCTCCGCCTCCTCAGATGATGGCTGGCTCTGCTGATGGGTCTTGGACGGAGAGCGGTTGTGGTCATCATTACCATATCACACACACTGACGCATATACACTCACATACAGGTCTCTGGCTACAATCCAATCAGCAGAAGAAGTTGTGGGTAGAGGCAATCTTGAGATGTTTTAGGGGAAGTGGGACTATAATCATGGCTCTCCATACATACAAATTCTATCTCTCACTCATTCTATTGCACATGCATGCACAATTCTTTAAAGTGGGCCTGAGATCACAGGAATACAAATGTGACGGAGATTTGAAAAAGCATTTCTTAGTAATAATCACACTTACATGAATAGTGCATGACAAGCAAAGAGCGATGAGAAGAAGGAAAGTAGGAAGAAAAATGAAATTAATGCTTTGTTGGATTGGGATGGGTGTTTACAGTGCATAGGTTTATAACCTTGCACTTTCAAATACTTGCAGTGAATTCTGAGAGATTTGGGCTAACTAGGCAGCTGGGCATGTAGGAGGACCAAAACTTTTTGTGGCCCTCTAGTGAAACAGAAATGAGATGGTGGTAAAACTAATAGTCATAATTATATTTCAGGGTGTCTACTAAAATGAGAGGAAAGCATCTAGGGCCACGAAATTGTGACATTCGGGATCATGTCAGTGGGTAAGTTGAATTACTGTGTGGAAGATGTGAACATTTTATATTTCAAATAAGAATATGAACATAAATTAGAAGTCTTACTATGTGCATTTTCATAAATTGGTCAAAAGAAGGTTTAACATTCAGAATATTTAAAGGTAGTAAAACAGTATTTTTATTTTATTTTTCATGCCTATTGTTCTTCTCATATTGTTTTATTTGTGTTATTAAAATTGCATTTGTAAGCTTACTGGCACAATTTACCCCACAGCTACCATTTTATGTGGAAATTTACTTTTTTAATCATTTATGGCTAATCTTTAGCCAAACAATTGATTTATGTAATGCCAAAAGGATTGATTTGTTTGTTCCTTCCTTCATTCATTCATTAGTAATAAAATGATTATCCCTATGTATTTACAATTTATCTTTTTGAATACAATTTGCATTTATAAATAGACTTATAATAGTCTGTAATAGTAGTGGTGATTTATCTCACTTTTTCAGTGTTAAATTTTTTTCATGTGAAATCAAACAATTGATTGATGTAGAACCTGCTTGCATTCCCATTTGGTCATGTAGAAATGACACACTTCCCTTTCAGTGTCATCCATAGTTGATTGATTGACACGTCCATCATAAACGGGAAATGAAGCTGCACTGGGTCATGTGACAGAAGTGGTTCAGGAGTGCGAGCTTTGCCGTCATCTTGCCTCGTCTCATCTCTCCCTCCTCCTCACTGGCCCTCTCGGGCAATTCTCCCGATTGCATGTTGATTTATTAATTAATTTATTTTGCCTACCTTTGTTTCTAGCGCTCTCTATGAGATTAGATGAGTTCAGCTGGCACTGCTTTTGCCATCCGTCTAATCTGCGCGCTGTCATACTGACGAGGTCAATGCTGATACAAGGTTAATCAAGCATTTTCATAGAGCTGTTGTTTCTTCCCTGTAAACTCTAGGAGAGAGCGTTGACGGTGTCGTCTAAACTGTCACGTTAACAGTATAAGACTCAGCCTAAAGTGGCAGCGCTCCACTTTATGGAAACAGACATACAAATCAGGGCTGTCCACCCTGTTTTCCGACAGAAAATACTCAATGATGTATGTATGCAGACAATAAATCAGATGACCAATTGAGCTTGACACTTCGCAAAGTAGTTCTCGGATCAAGGAAAGTTTGTTTTAAGATAGCGGATCGAAAGACTGAAAGATGGCGCAATGGTTTAGGGCAGCCTTTGAAATGAGAGGCCAAATTGCACAAACCTATTTTCTTGACGCAATATTATTCTGGGAAAAGAAGAGGACAGAGGCCAAGCGTGAACTAAATTAGACTTTATATAGCCTGACATATTTTGATTTAACAGCCTTTTCAGCACGACAGGCTCATTCTTTCTCTTTGACTTCTCTTTATCTCGAACGGCCCGCAATGAAGTTTGTTATTATCTGTAATGCATTTTTTCACTAATTCATTGGGATGTTTAATTCGAGCATTGCACAAATTTCAGTGCCCCATAAGATCTAAAAACAAATTTGTTTCTTAATGGAATGTACCAGCGCATCTAAATAAAGTGTAAGTAATGTAATGTTTGTGGCGCTTGACTTAATAAGAAGACACGGGTGGAGAGAGAGAGAGCAACTAGCAGTCTGAGAGTGGAGTGATAGGATACAGAGCTTTTCCACTTACTATGGTAACCGTGGGGTGATTTCTAAATGCCATTTTTGTGTTTTTGAATGACGCTTACAGAAAGAGACACTATTCATAGGGTTGTTGAGCGACTGAATTGTTTCATGAAAGGTCTTAAAGGGAATAGTTCACCCAAAAATGAGTATTTGATAAATGTACTCACCCTCAGGCCATCCAAGATGTAGGTGAGCGTTCCTTCATCTGAACAAATTTGGAGAAATTTGGCATTGCATCACTTGCTCGCCAACAGATCCTCTGCAGTGAATAGGTGCTGTCAGAATGAGAGCTGATAACAATTATACAAAATCTACAAACACATTATACAAACAGCTGATAAAAATTACAGAAAATCCACAAGTAACCCACATGACTCCCGTAAATCAGTTAATATCTTGCGAAGCAAAAAGCTGCAAATGCTACATTTCTTCAAATCTGTTCTAATGAAGAAACAAACTCATCTACATCTCGGATAGCTTGAGAGTGAATACAAATTAAATTTTTGGGTGAACTATTTTTTTTAATATAGCATAGTCTTGTAATTCTACACGATATGTTCTCGTGATTTAATTAGCATTTTTACTTTTTCTCATATGTAACATACCAAATAAAATAGCTTTGTTAACGTTCCTGTAGCTCATGCAGTAGAATATAGTGATAGGAACGACAGGGTCATAAGTTCAATTCATATGGAATGCATGATAAATATGTATGCCTTTTAATGCACTGTCACTTTAGTTAAAAGCATTTGCAGAATGCACAAATGTAAATGTAAATAATGTGGTTGACACATTGCTTCATGTAGAGTGTACTAGACCCTGCGCATATGAGAGAATAATACACTGCACCTTTCACAGCTGCTTTGCCAAAAACATTTCACCCCAAAATCAAAATAAGAAAATATATATTGCTTAAAGAAATTGAAGGCCATTTTATGCATTCTCTTATTTTTTATTGCATTGTGTATTTTGTGCTTAACTGTTATGCAAAAAAAAAAAAAAAAAAAAAAAAATATATATATATATATATATATATATATATATATATATCATTGTACTGTTTAATTAGCCTTCATTTTTTGAAAAAAAAATATATAAGATATTTATTCATTAAAATATGTTGTATTTATTTATGTGCTGAATTTTTTTCTTTTCTTTTTTCTTTTCTTTTTTTTTTAAAATAAAATAAGCAGTTTCGTCAGGAACTATTGTGGTTACCCTTCATGGCAAAAGGATCTATAACAGCAGCAAGAGTTTAAGTGCTTGCTTCTCTTTTTTGTTGGTATCAACTCTATCATTATTTCTTTGCTCTCTTCTTCAATCACTTCTTGTCATTTTTGTCATTTCCTCTTTCTGTTTCTCAACCCATGCTGTGCAGGTGTGCCATGTTCTGAATATGGAGCTGGAGAGAGCAGAACTGGATCAGTCTCTCAGCTGAACGAGGCTATGTTAATTAAAAAATCACTATCAGAATCTCCGCTGGGTTTCAAGCCTCTTTCATTCCCACATTCGATTTCTAGCATTACTGCGCCTGCTTTCATCTTTCCCGGTGTCATCTCTATCCTCTCCTCTTCCTTTGCTCCTTTGTATTTTGTTATTCTCTTCTCTCCTTTTTTTCCCAACCCCTTCCCTCCTGTGTGTATATCAAAAAGCAAAAGGGCAACAAAAAGTTAAAGTGAGGGAAAAAACAAAACTCTTTAATATAACTCTCTCTCTGAATCGTATTTCTCAGGGACTGATGATCTGACAGTCTCAATTACATTTCCTCCGTTCTTTTGAGAGAGTGAGTAATAGCAAAATCGGAGAAGCGGCACGTTGTTCCTCTTTCACAGGCTCTCAAAGGGCTCCTAGCCGAGGCTCTTTTACAAAAACATTTTGCATTTAGCAGTAATGGTCAGATGTGCCGAATACATGTGCTTGCGTAGGTCAGCTATTGGACCGAGAATAAAAGAGCATCCTCGGTTTTTCCTACACCGTCGATGCGAGTCGCCTCGGATCTTTACCTGAACAACAGAGGCGACAGGGACAAAAACAACATTATCTCCTGTGAAAGCCCCGGTCTTAAATGAGCCATTGACCGTTCCGTTGTATAACTTTGTGTTTAGGTGGCCTCTCTTGAGGACACCGAGGTTCATAAATGCTCTGTTTGTCAGGAGCCTCCCACCCTTCTGCTCGCCCCGGAGCCCACAGCCACTTATTGGCCTTTTTTCCCCCACTGCTCACTCAATCTTTTTCTCGTTTGGCTGTTGAGGGGGTCAGTTCAAAATTGAACAAAAATGACCACTTTGTCTGCGCTACGGCGAGTACACAACTGTCCGTTTTAGAATGTCACGGCAGAAGAGTCCTCGTAGTGCGATGAGTCACGCTCACAAATCCAGTCCTAGTGTCGCCTCGTTTTACGCGTGTGACTTGGCCTGTGCGCCGGGCAGAAAATGGGCCTGAAAATGCCTAGGAATCGGCAAGGGTCGGGTCGTTAAAACAATAAGAGATCTGGGCTGAAGAGTGTCCACTCCACGGCCACTCTGTACCTCGGAGCGCAAAAATTCGCTGCGCGTTTCCTGAGGCATGCGAGTAAAGGTTGAACTAGCCATCATTTAGATGAAAGATCCACTCAGTCACTGTAACCCACGCTTGGTTCTTTTTTCTCATCTTCATCATATTAACCAAGGCTAAAGTCCTCATTTACCACATTGATGTAGATTAGTCCCATCTGAGCGCCTAGCGTGGCGTCGACTCCACACAGCTTTTAAAATCTTAAGTTACCGAGAGTGAATATTAGCGGCGTCCTTATCTGTCAGATTAATCTGGCAGAATCAGATCTGATGTGCCATAATGGTGTATTTATACTGCAGTGTTCCTTGACCTATTGATGTAAGGATCTTTCTCTGGTTGGATTTTCTTCTGCTTGAAGGGTTTTTCGTGGCTTGTCTGTTTGAGAGTCCAGTTATTGCGCTCAGGCGAAGATCTATCAGTTTAAATCCTGTAAAGAGTGTTTATATTAGACCGGAGTTAATACAACAGTCTACTGAAATTTAGGCCAGTGGTGGTTCAATGATCCTGTGACTAGATGGGGGCTGTTTTGTTTATGAAGTAATTATTCAGCTAATATGACGTTTCCATTAGCTTCTGCACGCATCTATTTATGTGCCTGCTAACACTTGCTAGCGGCTAAAGCAATTAAACGCACATCTCCGTAGATAAATACAAGCAGAGTACATAGAGGGGCTTGCAAACAGAATCCATTAGCGTACAGGGCAATAATTCATGCACTTATCATGTCTGATTGCTATTTTTTAATCTGCATTTTATTTACATAATTCAGGCTCATTTTCGCGGCACACAGTCACATATGATAAAAATAATTGCCTCAGTTTTGGGCTATAAACTTCTTAAGATTTCATGTCAAAACTGTAAACTACTCGTCTCTCTTTTTTTTTTTTTCTCATCAGCCGCTTTTCTGTGTTTGTTGCATGTCGTGTCTGTCTGACACGTCACTGTTGGGGTTTGTTCAGATAACCGTATCACTCACTTGTCACAGTGAGAGAGTGGCAGACGCGAAAAAGAAAGAAAAAAGGGTCTCTGTGAGGGGCAAAATGTTCTTTCTCGCTAAATAAGATTTTTATTTATGAGAAAAGCAACAGGAAAAACTAGACACTTGGCACAATAAAAGCTAACCGAATTGGTATTCACCATAACCAAACGTCAAGACAGAGAGTTTGTCTTATTACAATCCCTAGTGCCCTATCCGATGTTGTCAGTCAGCATATTGTGAACACAAAGTTGTACACTTGCAAGGGCCTTTATAAACTAAACATTGGGACACTGATGATTTAATTACTTGTGCCACAATTATGAGATCACATATTAAAATCTAGCTGTATAAAACACCATGACTGATATCCATCTGGTAAGATTGTAACAAGAATCAATAGAATACATTTTGAATGCAATATGAATTTTGTCAATGTTTAGGAGCGTACTAGCATATTGATAACATCAAAGTTAATCAACATGGACTAAAAGCCACAGAAGTTGATTTTGAGTGCAAAAATGGCCATTATGAATTATGTTTGAAATTACGGTTATCCAATTCTGATGACTAGAAATTACCTAGAAATTGCTGACTCACTGGTCAGTGTACTGAAGTAAGGATCTGATTGAGACAGACCCAAATTTTTGGTCTTCATATGCTCTCCTCCCCCCCACACATTTTTGTATCAAACAATCCTCTCATCAAGGACAATGCTCCACTGTTTTCTTAAAAAAAAAAAAAAAAATCTTGTTGTGCAACTTTGAAGTGTGATGCCGTGTGTGTGAAATGGATGCTGTATCCTGTGCTTAAATGTATGTTGTGTGGTAGTGGATGCTTTAATCTGGTGGCTCCTGAGAGCCTGGTCTCCAATCTCCACAGCATCTGAGAGAGTGTGAATCATACACACCCTCAAACACATTGCCATTACCATTAGAGCTCTCTCACACACACACACGCACGCACACACACACACACACACACACACAGACAGACAGACAGAGAGAGTATGAGTCGGCTGTGTGCTCCTGTTGAAGATGGATGGAGTTAGAGGGAATGAGCCCTGTGTTACCTGTTACCACGGTGACTGCTGATGCTTCTCATTCTGTTTCTCTCTGTGTTTTCCTCTTGAAACACCATTTTCTCTGACAGCATGATTACGTATGGGTCTGTAAAACATTTGCACTATTATTAGACACATGAATTGCGTAAAAGAGAGATGTGGGGAGAAGGGGCGTCTATGTGCAAAAGAGAAAAGGAGGACATGTTGGTTGAAGGAAAATAAGTTTATTCATGAAAAGAGAGAGTGAAAGAATAAGTTTGATATTCAGATGTAAAAGTGAGCATGAAATCAGAATTGACCATATTCATTTTACTCATGCACATTCCTTGTTTTGTGAGCTACTGGCATCATGACCGTATTTGCTATAGCGTCGCTATTGTCTAAATTGTGTTGGGATTTTTTTTTTAGCAAAGCTGTTTTACTTACAGTAGTAGTAGTGTTGTGAAACTTGAAGACATTACATCTTTACTGACAATATTTCAAAACTGTGTACAACATTGATATCTTTCTTAACTTAGACTTTGACTTCAACTTCTTGAAATTTTTCTTCTTTGACTTCTTTTTCAACTTCAACCTTAGACGACTTCTTCGACTTCAATTTTGACTTCCATTTTCTTCTTCTTCTTCTCCTCCTCCTCCTCCTCCTCCTCCTTCTCCTTCTTCTCCTTCTTCTCTTGGATGTTTAGAATCAGCAGAACAACTGATGACCGATTCCAGAAAAAAATGACATCTATTCAGAATCGTTGCTTAGTTCAGTTTGAATTGATACAAGCAATTCCTCAACTCAGCTCGGTCTGGATCAGTCTGTGACAACTGCCATATACTGTATATATTATAGCTGGGTAAAAAATATAGATTTCTCGATTTTGATCGATTTTTTTTTAATTTTTTTATTATTTTTTTTTTTTTACGAAAGATATCGATTCTTAAATCTCAAGAATCGATTAGTCTGGTCTGTTTTCAGTTAATGAATGGAACATTGTAGCCCACATCCCATCCAATAAATCACAATAAGCTTTGTTACTTTTGATATGAAACAAAGTGACAGATTTCAAATTCTTACCATTTTATTACAGTATTCAAACAATAAATACCATTTTGGTGCTGTTTAATGTGGAGTGACAGATCGCTGTAGTGCCTCAGTTCAAGAGAAGCGGTAGCGAGAAGTGCACATGAACTGATCCTCTCCTCCGCTTTAATACCAGTTTCAGCACGAAATAAACATGAATGAACATCCGAAGGCATGTTAAAAGAAAGAGTACAACTTACCGAAATCTGTATCCTGTCTAATATAATTGCTCAATCAGTTTCAACCACGGAAAGATGTCAGTATAACAGCTTGTAAACAATGTCACGTAACATCAGATTTACCTCAGAAACAATGCATATAATTTTATTTATTTATGTTTTTATCATTATTTTTAATGTACTATATTTTTAATGGCTATTATAACTACATTTTATTTTTTATTTTTTTGTATCTTTCATCAAACTTTTTCTGAATCGTTTTCATCTGGAAGATGTAATTTAAGAGTGTTTGCTCATCCTAAAAATATCTTCCAAAATATCTTCCAAAAGAGATGTTAAACATTTAGAAAATGTCGTTGAAATGTTTATAATTTAGAACAAATTTAAAACTGCTTTTTACAAGTGTTTATCAGCTATTTGAACACAACAACTGAAGAAAGACATAGGTGTGCTATCTATCCATCGTAAGTCATTAAATCAAAACAAACATACCCTGTATGTAGGACATGTGAAGATAAAAGGAACACCAAGAGAGAGAAATTCATAGAACTATAATTCTCTGAGAGTGCACTGCAGTGAGATAGAGAGAGATGAGACAAGCGGTGCATCCGTGAATACCCATCATGCAAAGATGCACAGCATGCGTTTATAAACATGTGGCTTCCTCCTGCTGATGTGCGCAACACTGCTGTTCATTCAGCACGCCTCACGAAACCACGCTGTTAACACGGAACAGGAAAATACATACCATTTTTCATAACAAATGCTTAAATGAGACACATTTCTCAAATGAGATCAGAGACAGTATAGTTTTACAGTAATGAATTATACACTATTTACTGTATCCCATTAGATGGTCATTACTGCACATCCATTATCTCCAAACATTACATTGTGGTAGATCAAAACAGTATCAACAGCATACAATTATGCTGTATAGATTCCAGCGTTGGTGCAATTTAACGCCACTGAGTTTTTAAGTCCCAGTAGATATCATCATAGGCAGGGTTTTCTCATCTCATGACAACATGTGCTGCAAAAAGGCCTCTAAATACTGTCAGCTGAGGTCTTGAGATCAACACACATCAGATTTAACCGCCGATGGAAATATAATGGTTGGAGAAAACTCAAGCATGTACATTTGACAGGCTCCTTGCTGAGAATTCGGGTTATGTAAAGGCTGGCTATTGAACGAGACCGTGCAGAGACTTCATCCATCAAACTGATGTGAATGCTGGACTTGTCTAATCGTAGTGTTGCGCTGCAAATGTTGCATACTCTGTGACAGCGTGACAGTGGTTTATGCGTCAATTATCAAGCTCTGCTAAAGGCAGGCTCTTTAAGATCCTCGTCCAGTAGAGTGCCTTGTTGTCAGCTTCAAAGCATACTAACGTGGTAATGGAGGAACATAGTCAAGCAAACGTCAAATTCCAATGTAAAAATATCCAAAATAATACTGTTGAAAATTTGCTTCAAATAAATGTTTCTAATGTTTTTATGTACCTCGCTGAAGGTTGGCTTGGTTCATGGCTTATTGAAATAACCTTTTAAAATCCCTAATGGAAAAATACTTCCAGGAACCAATGCCACTGAAAAAGTTGGTGGGCACTAATGCACTCTGTTATCATAAATGGAGCAAAGGAGGTCTACAATATCTGTAGAAATAATTGTTAAAAGTTTAGCAAGAAAATATGTCATAATTGTTATATTTAGAATGCCATTTCTGATATACAGCTGCAATTAAAGTCACAATGATGAAAAGTCATAATTATTACAAGACATTAATAATTGCAAGAAATAAACCCTCTTTATATTTTATTTTATTTTATTTTTACTTTGAGGTTGAAATGGGCATCCATAATTAAAATACAGATAGACACTCAGTGGACTGACATTGTTCTATGGCAGTACAGAGATATGACTTAATTAAAAAAAAAAAAAAAAAATTAAATAAATAAAAAACCTTGTCAGACATGTTGACCACATGACTAGGTAACACCAGCTTTATCACCATTAAGTTCGGAATGCGTAAACGTAATTTTGTCACAGCAGAGCACAAACACAATATGTCGGTATGAACCCACCTGCTCAGATGACAGCGTATAAATCAGAGTTTACACTGCAGATTGACTCTCCACCTTTCCAACTCTGCTTTAATGCATCTCTGGCTCAGTTCAAAATTGTCTGAAATTGTTTTTTGGTGTGACAAAACTTTGTGAACTAGCCATTGGAAGATCATCGGGGAAAGATCATAAACTGTTTAAGCAAACTCTAAACCACTGTTCTGGTGGCTTATTTGGCATATCTGATTACATCCAGTATTGTTTTAATAATATATGAGCACTCATTTTAGCATAATTATTTTTATTAGGGTTAAATGACAAATCTAAACCCTCTCTGAAATTTCAAATGCCTCTTTAAGTATTTCATCCTGTCCCTGGCTCTGAATATGAGCAAACTTATAAAAATGTTCTACTGAGAATGCTAACCACTAGAAGGGTGATTTAGTCAATGGTCCGACCCAAAATATATCCAGGAAATGACTCCATCTTGACTGAAATACTGACTACCACACCATCCATTGTCTGAATACTATTGCGGAGTCCCTTTGCACCAGGTGAATTTATTTTTATTTTGGTTTTTGTTTGGCTGTTGACATTTTCTAATTTATATAACTCCTTTGACGTATAGCTTCATTCAGCAGAAGAATGGATGTTGTGGGCTTTCATGCATAGAACTTTCAATTATTCATGCATTTTGCATAACACGCACTTTACTGTCATTGGCTGAACTTGACACTTTTTTGATTGGTGTTTTTGTACGGGCTTTCACAGGGAATGACAATACGCTAGCAGGCTGACTTTGCTCGTCTGTGTGTCTTGCTGTTATGAGGCAGTGTGTAATACACAGACATTATATGCTACATTACTTTGAATGCAGGTTGGTTTTTTATCTCATTTTCTCTCGTGTAATGGCTTCTGTGGCCACTAATTTTGAAAACCTAATACTCATTAGTGCAATTTAAAGTTTCAAAGTTGAAAGGCACACAAAAACTAATGTGTGTACATGTGTGTTCAAATTTCAATGCTAACTCTGTCGCTTATTGTCTTTTGTATATAATTACAGACTAATATTTGCCTGACTTGCCCAAAGAATCAGCAGACAGTGCCGGAATTGCAGTGTGCCTGAATAGCGATGCTTTACACTTCATGGGAATCGCATTATGAGAGGAGCCAATGTCCTCAGGTGGGCATCAGCGGTTTAAATTCAACCATCAATCATGTGTGCAAGGCAAACCCACACAGCACACCTGAAAGACAAGATCACAAAAACATTTCTCAGGAAAGTTAAATAAAATCCCAGGCTTAAACAAAAAAGGCATATGTAATAGCTGAGCATCTGCTATCTGAGGTCAAACAAGATATGTATCACTCAAAGAAAAAAGTTAGCAATTAATGCGAGTCTCGCAGTGGACGTAACTACACTCGTGTTGCTTTGATAAATCTGTGCACTCTTGTGGAACCTTTAACACGCGGTCCCCTTTCTCGTTATGCACTTTTTGTCCTTTATCTCGGTGTTTGTACGAACCGTGACTTACAAATAAGGTTTACTGAAAAAACGCAATGAGATGTCCCTATAAGATATCTCTTTTTAATTAATAGGGTATAATAAGACAGTTAATTGCCAGACACTCTCTGGGATTGTTTCTAGATAAAATAAAAGGTCTAATGAATTTGATCTTATTATGTGATGAAATCTTCCCCCCTCTCCACTCGTACTCTTCTGTTTTTGGTGTCCTTGCCACCGTCTGCCACTTATAATTTCCACTTTCCCTTTCTTAAAGGGATAATTAACTCTTAAGTGAAAACTTTATGCCATTCCATACTTGTTTTTTTAAATTCTCTATTCCAAAAAAAAACAAAAAAAAAAACATAGGATATTCATGCATGTTGCTCTTTTATCTACAATGAAAATGAATGGTGACCAGGTGCACCATATTCCAATTCTCAAATCATTTTTGTTCATTTAAGCTGAAATAAAATAAAAAAATATCAGATGGAAAAAATAACTTAAAAAGAATTAAAACATAAACAAAAATTTAAATATAAAATGAAAGCTAATTCAAAATGTTAATAAATACCTTAAATATGACTAAATTAACACTGCTCCAGTCTTATTCATATATTTGGTGCGCTATGATTAGTTATAAGATTCATGTGAACCAAAGGCATTTAGCATTGTTGTCAAACCTGACACGACACATCATAATGCGCCATATCTTAATAATTGAATGAACAAATTAAATTTCAGTCTAGTATAAATTTAGAAGAGTTCAGTAATCAAGTATGGACTGTTTCTGTGGTGCTTTTCTTGTCATTTTTGTCTTGTTCATTTTCATTGTATATAAAACAACAGTGTGAACATTCTACTAAATGTCTCTTTGTGTATTCCTACAGGTTTGAAACACCATAAGGGTGAGTAAATGATGACAGAATTTTAGCTTTGAGTAAATTAGTCCTTTAAAGGGTTAGTTCACGCAAAAATTAAATTTCTGTCATTAATTACTCACCCTCATGTCGTTCCAAACCCTCAAGACCTTCGTTCATCTTCGAAAGTCATTATTTTTGTTTTCTTTGCACACAAAAAGCATCCTTGTAGCTTTATAAAATTGCAGTTGAACCACTGATGTCACATGGACTATTTTAACAATGTCCTTACTATGTTTCTGGGCCTGGGAACATGTCATTTGGGTTGCTGTCTATGGAGGGTCAGAAAGCTTTCGGATTTCATCAAAAATATCTTAATTTGTGTTCTGAAGATGAACAAAGGTCTTATGGGTTTGGAACAACATGAGGGTGAGTAATAAGAATTTATATTTTTGGATGAAAAAAATATATGTCAATATATATATACATACAGAGTATCAGGAAGCTCAATATTCTTTTAGTATTTTAAAAATATATGTCAATATGTCAATATATGTAATATGTAATATATGTAAAAATATGTCTCGTTTTGTCACTTCTCTGTGTTCTATGTTTTATGTTCTTTTACCTCTCTTTTATACCCATGATTTAACTTATCTAGTCCTTTCTCTTTCTTTCCATTGTTTGACCATCCTCAGAAAAAAGGTCCATGTCAGAGACTGTGAGGTTCTGCTGTAATTCCACTGGTGGCTTTGCAGAGGGCCATTTTAACGAGAGCTCAGGGAACTGTGGGAACGGGGAAGTGCCTGTCACCATCTTTTTCTGTTCTTTGCCTTTGCAAGAGAGAGACAAAAAAAAGAGAGAAAGTGTGAGAGTCTTACATTTAAAGTCAAGAATAGTGCTTTTTTCCACATTTCTGTTCGATAACTAGCAAAAAGTAGACCACACAAGTGGCCCTTTCCTGCTGTTGTTAATGAATGCATGTGTCTTCAAAGGCATAACTGGAGAGAAGTGAAAGCCCAGGCTGCTCCAAACTAGTCAAGCTCATCTTGCAGTTTAAGGGAAAAAAAAAAGAGACACATCTATGGTTCAAAATCTAAGGTAAATGATTAATTAATGCATATTGTCCAGAATATGTGGAACAGTGCTGGCCATCAAGATATTTCAGCTTTACAAGATGTGGATCGTTTAAGACACCTCAGGGGCAGATAAAAGACTGTACTTATGTAGGTCATAATGTGGCATTACCAGGCTCACATGGAATCTGTGCATGCAATATTCCACAGAAAATTCCATAGGATTCACAGTTCTACACATCTCCAATCCCTTGCATGCTTGTTTAATAAATATTTATGGTAATTTGATAAATTGTAAATAAGACTGTAGTATTCTCGGATCCATTTAACCCATTTAAATTCATTCTACAGAATTCCAAATCACAGATTTAACTGATTGTTAAAGCTTTCTGCTTAATATTCATGCAGAATGTGTGGCACAGGATGTTACTTCTATGAAAGCGAGGGAGAGAAGTAAAGTTAGAGAAAGTGGTGGAACACAGTGATAGACAAAGAAAGGGACAAGCAGACAGCATGAGATTTGGCAGAGAAGCAGCCTGGACCACAGAAACCTGTAAATAATTCACACTGGCTTTGTGTTTCACTGATGTGAAGCAGAAGACTTCCAAGAGCCACTATGCTACTAAGAAAGAGACACTCTGTTCATGTACTCTGCAAGAAAGGCTGTGAACTCGCTGTGCTCAAATATACTGAAGCCAAAGCAAACTATTTAAGTATTATTATATTTTATTATTTAATAATTGTATTTCATATTTAATTTTGTATCATATTGAATTATATTTGATTTTTATACAGTTTATTCTATATATGTAGCTATTAAAATTATTAAAATAACTGGAAAATTTTGAATTTGAATTGTGTATATTTTTCTTCCCAGTGTTAGTGTAAAATGTATAACCCTGAAAAGATTTTTTTTCTTATTGTGTTTTTCATTCCATAGTTATACAGGTAACTTTGACTGATCTTCGAGTTTTGATATCTTTCTCTCCTTTTTTTTTTTTTCCCTCCCGCAGACCACCTCGAACCCTCTTGCGGCTCCACGGGGGCCCCTGGATCCCAGTGGAAAAAACCCAGATTTTTAAACTTTTTTTTTTTTAACTCCACCTTCCTTTTCTTAATTTGCTCTATGCAAGATTTCAAAAGTTAGTTGGAAAATAATGTTAAACCTCATATGAGCACTGACTTTCACAAAAAGGCTTTGATTTGATAATCCAAGATCAGATTCAGTTTCTCTATCAGTGGTGCTGACCTGGGTGTGCAGAAGAAAACTGACCCCAGACCAGGATTTATTATTCTTTTGAGGTTTGAAAGCACCCACTCTATACCGTGCTGTCATTTAACCTTCCATAAAGCATTCTGCCTCATATATATAATTACATTTATTTTTGGATGTTATTGACAATCTAATCTATAAGTACTGCCTCGTTCAGCACAGTGTGTAGTAGCTTATGTTGTATTTGAGTGTGTGCGTGGATGCCTCACTACGCTTGAAATATTTCAAAACCGCAACTCCCTCTTAATGTCAGAGCAGTGAGCCCAAATCAATGGTGTCCATTTCTGTTCCAGACCTCATCTGCAACAGCATGAAAATCAATTGATCTGAACCTTTCTCTACAAAGGGCTGCCATCTTTTCCTGTTACAAATCTGTCCGTTGTGTTGAAATGGCTATCAGGAGTTTTCATATTCAAAGCAGATTCCTCGCTAACAGCAGTAAAAGCATCAAATGCTCCCTCTCCTGCCAGCTCTGCTGATAACCTTCACTCTCCAATGCTGATCCTGAATAAATGTCAGTTGTTATCTGCTGTTTAGCTTTTGAAACGGGGTCCATTCCCCCTGAACCCACCTCTTAAGGTCATGAAGCTTTGAGTACAGACAAATCTGCATAAATATGTGACCTGCTCCATCATTTTGAGTTGTGTGCATGAAATGAAAAGGTGAATTTCATGAAATTGAAAGTCTTTGCTTTTGAATTACAGACCTAATTAATATGTCTAGTCCAAACCATTGTTGAGAAATAATAACTGCCATAACTTGTTTTTGAGAACATGAAGTAAAGATTCCAAAAATATTACAGATATTTTTGACAATACAAACTAAAAATATACAAACCTAAACAGTACTCAAGTTTGCATCAACGCAAAAATATTTTAATGAGCAATGTTTCGGTCAATCAGCCTTCCTCAGGCTTACAGGTGTACAAGGCAATATATATTTTTTATTTATTTTTTAACAGAATTAAGAGATTTTCACACAAATAATTTAGACATCAATAATTAAGTAAAAATTTATCTATCTATCTATCTATCTATCTATCTATGAATAAGAGATGATACATGGTATCTTCGTTTTATTGTATCTTTTGTACTTTACTGTTCAACAGTTTCAGTGATCATCACCACAATAAACAGCATCAAAATGACATTTATTGTTTGAAATTAATCATAAAATAGACATAATTTGAAGGTTGATGCTTTGTTTTATCAAAATTGAAGTTTATCAGAGCGTCATTGCGAATTATGTCTAAAACTGGGTGTTCATTTGCCCAACCTGGCAACCCTGGTCAAATATGTTGGCCTATCCATGTGTTGGCTAAATATGGAAATATATGGAATATTAATGACTGATCAAAAGCTAAACAGTAGTCTCATTTGACTGCCTGTGTATGTATGTGTGTGTGTGTGTGTGTAAGGTAGCGATTATGAAAAACGGAAAGTGGCTAGTATAGCTGTCATATTAGCGCTGGTTCTGTAGACGTGGGCACACTGCTCTTATATTAAACTGTCACAACCAGAAAGAATGTCTGGCCGTCTGGGCCACAGTGAGAACAGACGTCTGGCCCAAGGACATGTGCTGACATCAACTCCCATGAATATTCTACTCTGAAATGAAACCTATAATTGTCTGGTGGGGGGTGTGTGTGTGTGTGCGTGTGTGTGTGTGTGTGTGTGTGTGTGTGTGTGTGTGTGTGTGTGTGTTTGTGTGTCAAGCAGATGGAAGTGAAGCAAATTTATCTTCTGTTATACTGGCCTATAATGTGTAATATAATATATTTGGACTCAGAAGCATAATCAAATAAAACTCTATTTTATAGATACAATGCAATATATAACTTGACAAACATGACTTATAGTGAGTATAAGTTTATCTGGCTGTTTATTCCAGCGTGCATATTTGTGCTTATTCAATTTTAATGTACTACATTATATAGTACAGTTTTAATATACAACCCCTGCTCACATGAAGTAGCATAAACGTCAAACATTTGAACTAAATGCACATTTTATTTCTCTTTTCAGATTGTGGAAACCTTTAGATGTTTTAACCAGACCCTGAACTTTAGAAAGTTTCTCTTGCTTTCCTCAAATGTTCCGCTCGGTTTAAGAGTTCTTGGTGCTCTGATTGGACCACAGAGGCGCTGATGATCAGGAGGTTTGCTCTCTCTCTCTCTCTCTCTCTCTCTCTCTCTCTCTCTGTCTGTGAACTGCATCTGCTACAGCTGTAATACATTAACCATGTCAGATTCGCTTTTATTAAATACAAATTAGATTCCTGGAGCTTTGCAGCTGCTGCATCTGTGCTAAAAGAATATTGAGCTTCCTGATACTCTGTATGTAACTCTGTATGTATATTGTTCATTTGGCAATCGTTTTAAACTCTTGCTGTGTAGAGGAATGTAAACATATTTTTCTTAACAGGTGGATCTTCCAAATTTTCAAATGCTCTATGTATTAGATCATATGTTAAGTTTGGGGTGAGTATGTATGTATGTATTTATTTATTTAAGAAATTAATACATTTATTCAGTAAGGATGCAAAAAAAAATAAATATCAAAATTGACTTTAAAGACATTTAAAATATTATTGTTTCAGATAATGTTCTTTTGAATTTTTTATCAACTGAAACTTTTTTTTTTAAAATTTTTTATCAACTTTTGAATTTTTTATCAACTGAAAAAAAAAACCCGTATTCAACATTGATTGAATAATAATAACAAATATTTCTTGAGCACCAAATCAGGATATTAGAATGATTTTTGAGGGATCATGTGACACTGAAGATTGGAGAAATGACTGCTGAAAATTCAACTTTATATATATATGTATGTATGTGTGTATATATATATATATATATATATATATATATATATATATATACATACTGAATTATATTTAAATTACTCTGTCTTACTGCATTTTTCATCAAATGAATGCAGTTTTGATGAGCATAAGAGTCTTCTTTCAAAAACATTAAGAAATCGTACCGACCCCAAACTGTTGAACGATAGTATTGTAAACTCTTAACTGATATTGGCCATGTCATCTGTTATCATATTTTGTAAGTTTATGATTTCAGTATTGCTCTTGTCTGTAAGAAAGTGCTCTTTAGTAATCAGCGTCCATCTGAGTGGTTTTGGTTAGTGAGAGGTCTGTAATGTTCTGATTTGTTGTTTTTTGTTTCTGTCAAGCTCCATTAATACTCTTAACCTCAGTAGCTGTTCATTCTGGGGCCTTTTTTCAATTCAAGTTTCACATTTTTGATGTCTTGCCCTTAACAGATGCTTACTTGATCAAACAGGATTCTTATACAGATGGTACTGTAGTGAATTTTGCTTTCGCCAACCTAAGGAGGCGAAATAGTGTAGTGATGGTGTAGCAAATTAGCTCAAAAAGAGAATTGTATATAAATAATTACAATTAATTATGATTAATTACAGTTATTTATATCGGCTGACAGTAACAACTGTCGCAGAGTTAAATTTCCATCAGCTGATCTGTTCATCCAGCGAACATTCAGTGT
Organism: Spinibarbus caldwelli; assembly: GCA_039654775.1. Lineage (NCBI taxonomy): Eukaryota > Metazoa > Chordata > Actinopteri > Cypriniformes > Cyprinidae > Spinibarbus > Spinibarbus caldwelli. The sequence continues at coordinate 14,673,486 of CM077255.1, forward strand.
AAATTCATATCAACTCTAAGAAAGGATATTTCCGTGGCCACAAAAAATATCTTCCTATTAATGCATTAGAGCATGTAGCAAGGGTCAAAATCTTAAAGGGACAATTATTTGCAAGGCAGAATCAGAAACTCATGTAATTTGTGCACAAGAGTTTTATTAACTAAACGCCAACACACATAACTCATCTAAACAAACAACGAATAACATACACTCACGCATACATGCAAAGTGGAGCTAAAGTGGATGAATGAAGCCATTAGAGAAAACAGAGAATGCAGTTATGGAAAAAGTCATTTAACCACCTGAGTAAAACCATCAGCGCCGTTTATAACGGGGTCTATAACTTATACTAAACCTCTGTTTCGTTTAGTTAAATGTACTATGCTACTATACTTGCGCTTCCTTTGTCGTGACGGAATGCGGTCTCGGATGAAAAATCTTGATGGTTTCAAGGTTTTTGGACTCGCGATCACGTTCTTCCGGGTTGAAGAGTGATGAATTCCAAAGATGTTCCGAGGTAGAAATGTTCTTCCAGGTAGAGAGTGGAAAAAGAGCTAAGAAAGAGATCTGCTGAGGTCCGAGGAGCTTTGGTTGAATGGAAAGACAAGGCCGTAAAGCCTGGCACAAAAACTTAATGGTCCCGAAGAGTTCTAGCTCATATCTTCCTCATCCTCTTAGGATCTAACAGAACCGCAGACTGGGTCTTTGTGGTCAAGAGTCATCTCCCAGGCTGGGGAGATCACCCACGGCTCTATGTTGGGCCGACCGGGCGCGCCCGCACCGGTTAGGCTCTCTGTGAGTCTCTCACGGAGCACTCAGAAGATAGCAGAAGAGCTTTTTGCAGAAGAAGTTTTTGCAGAAGAGAGGTTTTTTTTTAGAAGAGAGAGCCGGACCTGTGTGTGTGAGCTTTATCTGGTATAGAGGTCACACCTCTGGGGAGTCAAAGAGCCAATGGACTCCAGTCTCTTTGGAGGGAAGGTTTTACGACTCTTTGCCTCTGAGCATGGTAATTTGCATGGGGTTGGATTGGAAGCTCATATACAAACTATTAAAGATTCTTAGAACACTTATATGTTGCATAGGTAGCAACATATAATACACACTCTCAATTAGATCATCCGAAGACGAATTGATAGAGATCAAACATGATATAAGTGAGGTAATATTAACTAGTGATCTATCATAAGCATGCATAAAAAAGGAGACAGTACAAAAGACAGTATACAAGAACAGTAACAATACACACAATGACCTGAGGATATGTGTGTTCATTCAAAGAAAGGTTTTTCAACGAATTAATTAGAGAAGAGTCCATTTTTATGAGCATTACATGTCTCTCCTATGGAAAGTGCAGTGAGAGAGAGAGCTCTCTACATGCCCTTAGGTCGTAAAGCTTATCTGGCCTGGCAAAAGTCTCCTGGTTGCCATGGTAGCCAGGGCCCTGGACTTCGTTCACAGACATACAGGCACCGAGTCTGGTGTTGGGTGAGGGGTCTGTGACTGTTTTAATCTAAATCTAATCTATTTGTTAAATCAATGTTAGAACAAATGTGTGTCTGATTGGTCCAAACGCTACAATTGAACTGTCATGCATGCATTACTTTGTCCATTAACAGCTGAGTTTAAGTGTAAGATGTTGCACTACACATCGCTGTCACTGAGAATACTTATTTCTCTGAATAAGTATGAGATGTGTGTGTCGTAGTGTGCATCAGTTTTAAGGTTTGAGAACATAGTTATGAATGGATTTGGATGGAACTTTGTGACTCTTTTTCACCCACTGCTGCTGCATCCAGAAGTCCTAAGGAATTTTTATGGCGGTCACAGGCCAAAACCTGAGAAATCAGTCTGTTGGTGGGTGAAGGGCAGAAACTGCATTTTGACCAATAGGAAGTCCTGTCCTTCCCGGGCTTTGTACCAAAGGTCTTCTTCTTGCCCTCTAAGAGGTGTCTGGCTGTTTTCCTGGCATCTTTATCTGATGGCGTTGGACAGTTTGCTTATGTTAGTCCACCAAGATCCAATCAAAATGTAGCAAACCTTTGTCCACTATTGTGGTCAGAGAGGGGCCCCACCATAAACTGGGCCCTGGAATGTGCTGTCCACTATATCCCCCCTGATCGGCTTGATCGAGGACCTGAAGTCGTTGATCTGAGCGATGCACTAAAAGGAACAGCAGTAACAAAACACACACACCTCACTTCCTCCTTCTGACCATTGGCATTAAAGTACAATTTGGCTCAATATATATGTTCTATATAGAGCTAAATTAACTAAATGTAAGGGTCATTAGAATAATTTCTAAACAGGTTAGAAGCATTCTGGAGAAGATAAGTGTTGTCCTAAAAGCAACTTAAAGTCTATTGTTTAAGATCTCTGAAGAGAGTATCAAGGTAAGAGTAAACATTAAAAAATGTTTAAGCAGATTTAGCAGAAAACCAACCTTGTAGGTTATAAACACTGACTAAAAAGTCTAAACTGGAAAACAAAACTGAAGTGGAAAGTAAAGAACCCTTCTTTGGTTGAAGGTGATGTCTGATGTGATACAAGGGCTGGGTGATACAAGACCCTGTTCAGTTATGGGGTACCCCCCTCTTCTGTCTTTGCTCCCTGTCATCCCACTGCATGCTCTCCTTTCTGGGGGCATGCCTGTGACTGTTATGTCCCCTGTAACCTGAGAACCTAGGGCTCTGGGTGCTCTGCTGAAGATTGCTGGAATGGACAAACCTGTTCTGGGGAAGTTCTGACACTTCCATTTGAAAGGGAGTCTTACTGTCATTTTCAGATTCAAACAGATGTTTCTAGCTCTCTGTCTTTCCTGTGTGTGCCTACCCTCTCACTGTCCCAGGCTCGCACTGCAAGCTGCCTCAGTTCTCCTGCAGACATACGGTCAACATCTACCAGAAGTATGAGTGGTTTCCTAACAGTGGGGTACAGATTACTCACAAACAAACTCTTAAACATGACATCGTCCTCTGCACTAGGGTCATCTCTACCAGCAAAATACATTTTTCTTAAGCGCTCATAGTACTCTCTGGGAGATTCATGGCGACCTTGCTTAATTCGGAAAGCTGAGAGACGAGAGGCAGATGGGTTCTGGTACAGAGTGTACTCTGACAGAAGGGTTTTACACAATTCGTCATAATTGTTAGCGATAGCTGGGCTCTGTCTATCTATGAAACCATGGATAGTTCGTGCAGTGGTCTTTCTCAGAAGAAAGACTTTGTCAGCCATACTAGCCTGAGGAAAGTATGTCAAGGCTGCATTTACTTCCTTCAAATACAACTCTATGTTGTTATCAGGAGTCTCAGGGTTAAACATATTTATGTCACGCGCTAATTTTCTAAGAATATGCAGGTGGCTGTCTCTAGATGGCTGGGAGCTAGGAGATTCAGGTAAGGAGCAGCTAGTCTTTCTACCTATGGTGGGGTAAGAGGCTACATCATAGGAATGAGTGAAGCCAGCACTCATGCTAAGGCCAGTAGAGGCTGTAAAATTACCATTTTTCTGGTAACACTGTCCCTGTGAAAGATTATTCACCAGGGGGTCCCTTACAGCTGAACCAGTGGAGTGGGTGTGCACTCTCTGTGGTTCAGGTTGCTTATGGGGGAGTTGCCTGCCTTTCTCCAATACACTCATCCTTTTTCCTATTACTTCACATCTCTGTTCTGCTCTGCCATCTTTGTCTGCCAACACAGATGTTCTAGCTGTAGCCTCAGCTCGTACTCTAATCAGTGGTTCCCTATTCTGGATTTGGGTAACGTTTGAGTTAGAAGGCTTTAGCTTGAGCAGATCACAAGTCTTGCGTTCTATTTCTTGTTGCCTTTTCAGCTCAGAAATTTCAAGCATAGCTGACCTTAACTCAGCATTGGTCTTATTCAGATTAGCACTTACTGCACTTAATCTCTCTGTCTGTACTGACATGTCATTATGGGAATGGGTCAATTCTGTTTGCAGAGTGGCCACGTCAGTTTTCAGCTTTTTCAGCTCTACTTCCTGACTGTCAGCGATGGACTGTAAGCATTTAGTATCTGAAGACAATCTGCATATTTTTGCGCTTAACTTCAAATTGTCCTTACGCAAATCAGCCAACTCGTTTTTGAGTTCCTGAAACTTTAAATCCCTATCTTTGTCCTGGTCATGGGCAAGGGATAATTTGTCTATGGCCTGGTTTGGTTGGATAGGCCAGTTTAGTGCTAGGCTGGACAGAAGCTTTATAAGCGAAGCGCCCTTTAAGGCCTGGCTCACTGCTTCAGCGGTCATATCAGCCATATTTATTTAATATATATATATATATATATATATATATATATATATATATATATATATATATATATATATATATATATATATATACCACTTGTATTAATAAATAAATACACCACTTGTATTAGTTAGCTCTTGAAGTTTTCCACGAATGTGAGCAGCTCTGAACTACTAAGACAATGAATGTCACACACAGACAAGGGGTGTTAATTCTAGCACTCGTCTATAATTTGTCAGAGGGCGTTACCCTTTCCTGACAGGTTCACATAAAACTTCTAGAACACTATGATAGACTTACAAGGTGGGAACCATATGCTATACTTCTAGAAGCAATTAGTTATAATCAACAGTTACAAAATATTTGCAAGCTCTATGCCACAATAAAATCACAATTCTATACACTTTGCAACCAATCCTATTCATAAACAATACCAAAGAGTTGAGCAGGGAAACTATCAATCAGGCCTAGAAGGAACCACTGTTGCTATGCAATTGGTTTCTGACTAAGTGAAAGACTTAGTTTCCTGCTAAAGTTACTTCTATTGTTATCATTTAGTGTATTTACTTGTGCTGATAAAACAAAAGGCTCATTTCAATCTAAGTTAGCCCACCCAGGGACGCCAATTGATGTAGTGAATTTTACTTTCGCCAACCTAAGGAGGCGAAATAGCGTAGTGATGGGTACTCACGTCACAGGTGACGTTATGATTTTTGGATCACGTGTCACTTAAGGTGTGGTTAGGAGTACATCACATAAGAAAGATTGGTGGGATACCTAAATTGTAGAACCTTACTGCATTATCAACACAAGGAAGACACAAGTGTAATAAAATAAATTTTATTAACAAAAGATAGACAAGAGTAATCAACAAATACTAAATGAATACCATGAATGAAAAAGGAATAAAGTGCATAAGATGCATAAAATGCAAGTGGTTATGTTGGATGTTGCTATGTCAGAGCTATGTTATCTGTAAAGATAATCTGTTGGTACTCTGAAAGAAATAAGGTGAAGAACCTTATTATGCATTAAACAAATACATGAAGGATTTGCTATAAACTGCAATCAGCTATATAACATCTAATGTCAATTAGAAAAATCATATACTGATAATACACAACAATGCCAAGGTCTCTGGAAGAGGTTTGGATAGGTGATAATTACGTTCTCTGTGGTTGAGTGAGCAGTCCGGTGGCAGTGACTTCATCCACTGGTTGTGCTGGTAACAGTACAGTGGGGAAAGGCGCAGGAATCAGTTTCGACAGCCTTGAACACAAAGCGCTGGAGGATGCTGATCTCCTGGAGCACCAAAGGGTCCTATAATCTGGAACACGCAGATGTGGCCCTGGAGTAGGTGCAGAAGGTCCTTAGCCTGGAACATGCAAGCAAAGGTACCTTGGAGTGAAGGTTTGCTCACCGGAGCTTAACCTTGTTGCAAATATCTGTGTGTCTTCTGCCTCTCTGGGCTAGAGACTTGGTCGATCCACTTCGTCTTTCTAGGATGGAGACTAAGGACGTGCTACATCTGTTGTTGTCTCGCTGGACGAAGACTCTGAATGAAGTCTGAAGGTAGATTATCTCTTTCCTCGCAGGCTGGAGGCTCAGAATGTGGTCGGATCTGTTGCTGCCTCAAAGCTGCAGACTCAGGACTTGGTATCTGTGGTTGCCTCTACCCTCACGGCCAGAGGTTTCGGTGTTTCTGTTAGAGTCTCTTCCATTGCAGTACTCAGACTCAGAACGAATGTGTCTGTTACTGTCCCTTCCCTTACGGGCCGGAGACTCAGAACGGATGTCTCTTACTGTCCCTTCCCTTACGGGCCGGAGACTCAGAACTGGTTTATCTGTTAACGTCTTTCCCTTTCGGGACTCAGACTCAGAACGAATGTGTCTGTTACTGTCCCTTCCCTTACGGGACTCAGACTCAGAACAAGGAGTGTCTTTTGGGAAGGTACCTTTATCTCTTTCCGATGAGGAGGAGATTGCAATCTGGTGCTTCTCCATTTCCAGGCTGTGATTGGCTATTTCCATCAGAGTGGGGGGACACGGTGTGGCCCACCTTTCTTTCCTCCTGTGGAACTTATTTGCATAGTCCAAACACACATTTAGAAAAGTGTCACTAAAGTTTTACCAATACATCATTCACTTACCAAACCAATACCTTTGGCAATGTTACGAACACATTAAGTCCAAACATGATGGAAGATTGAACTGTCATGCATGCATTAATTTGTCCATTAACAGCTGAGTTTGTGTAAGATGTTGCACTACACATCGCTGTCACTGAGATATTTCTACTTATTTCTCTGAATAAGTATGAGATGTGTGTGTCGTAGTGTGCATCAGTTTTAAGGTTTGAGAACATAGTTATGAATGGATTTGGATGGAACTTTGTGACTCTGTTTCACCCACTGCTGCTGCATCCAGAGGTCCTAAGGAATTTTTATGGCGGTCACAGGCCAAAACCTGAGAAATCAGTCTGTTGGTGGGTGAAGGGCAGAAACTGCATTTTGACCAATAGGAAGTCCTGTCCTTCCCGGGCTTTGTACCAAAGGTCGTCTTCTTGCCCTCTCAGAGGTGTCTGGCTGTTGTCCTGGCATCTTTATCTGATGGCGTTGGACAGTTTGCTTATGTTAGTCCACCAAGATCCAATCAAAATGTAGCAAACCTTTGTCCACTATTGTGGTCAGAGAGGGGCCCCGCCATAAACTGGGCCCTGGAATGTGCTGTCCACTACAGTACGTACAGATAATGTTAATTCCAGGCGATAATGCTAATTCAACGAAGTAAAAGCCTTTGGAAGATCAGAAGATTCTGGAATTTTCATATTAATAGCTGGAGAGGAACTTTACAGTGTAAGCTACTAAAACCTTTTGCTTAAAGTTGCGATGACATGGAAATAGCAGTAGTTCTTTTCTTTTGCATTGTTACATAAATCTGAGTGAAATGAATGATCAAAAACTGAAAAATGTAGGACTTGGTTCAGTTGTTAATAGGATGAAGGCAGATTTACAGTAATTGTGAACTTGTGAGGAAAGGGTGGTGTTTAGGCGGACTAATTGGTTAGATAAGTCAGTTCACCAGAAGACCTTGATTTAGTTTTGATGAGGTCAAAACTAATTTTAAAACTGGAACATCCATGGTTGATTCGTTCACAATAAGATCAATAACATGCATTTAGAAAATAGATTGTGTGGATTTTCATTTTATATCAAATTTAAATGCATAGGCCCAAATTGCTTAATTTGTAGGTCAAAACGCTCATTGCTGAATTCATATGCAAAACAGGCATATTCCAAGACCAAATACATTCAAGTAGATTTAATTCCTCTTTCGTGATTATGAAAACTGACATACTGTAGTGGCCGGGTTTCAGTCAAATCCCCTACACCTCTTTATGTAATTTAATTTGCATCACTCTTTTTTCCCTTACAATAGACAATTATAGTAGACATTGCACAAAGCAGCTCAGGAGAAATTAACAGCTTGACAGAAATTAAGTGTGAAATTGCTTCAGCAACAGGTACATGATAATGTTATAATTGTTTGCCAATGAATACCAAAGCCATTTTGCCCCCAAAGAGGATTGTTTTTTTAAGTGAAAGGCAATCTGAGAGTTTAGCACAAAAGAACAGGCGAAACGAGAGCCTGCAGTGGTCAATGTGCCCACTGTCGTCCCTGTGGCCAACTGGTACTGTGCCAGCCTAAACGTATTCAGATTGTTGTCACCCTTGTGTTTGTCCTCTGACCTCTAGAGTGCAGTGAGGCTAACTGCTTTTGAAGTCAGGGTCAGGGTTCAGTCTGCTCAGCAGATGTCTCTGAGAGTTTAGGCAGGAGAGAGGGATGATTTGCATGTTTTCCACAGTGCAACAGGAAATGGGTGACATTCTTCCTGGAGTTTTCAGTTTGACCTTGGGAAAGCTTGTCCGCTTGAGTGTTTTTCAAATGCACAGACACATTTACAGTTATAGATGCAGACATTTGCCAAAAAACAACAAAAAAACCATCATGGAATAGAAGGTTGGTGAGGCAATATTCCGAGTGCAGCTGAACTGGAGAGTCATGGTGGGTTCATTTAGCTTCCTGCTGATGGGAGACCCCCCTGCCCTGTCAGAGATCAAGGGAGAGCTATTTAGGATTCTAGAGGGCAGTTAAATGATGGCCTGGCTGTGCTAAGTGTATAAATTTGTACCATTTCCATTAATTATTAAAGCTCCCTGTGGACCGCTAACACCAAATGGATTTATCATGCTTTAGAATACCCATGACGCTGCTTCTCATTTCAATTAATTCTTTTGTAGAACACAAAAGGAGATGTTTTGAATAGTGTGCTGGTACCTCTTTTCCATGCATTTACAATGAATGGGGACAGAATGCTTCAAGGTTCAAAAAGGACACAAAAGCACATTAAATGTATTATAAAACACCAGGGCTAGGCATTCATATTTGACCTGGGTTGCCAGATTGGGCAAATGAGCACCCAGTTTTAGACATAAATCGCAGTGACACTCTGGCAAACTTAAATTTCAGTTGTTTTGTATTAGGTTAATTCTGATAAAACAAAGCGTCAACCTTCAAAATCTGATAGACCAAAAAAATGATTTTATTATTTATTAATTTTAATTGTATTTATTAGGGAATACTAATTTGGGAATATGATTTTAGTTAAAAAAGTAATAATTTAAAGAAATTAAATTGAAAATGTTTCTCTTATATTGAAATATATTCTAAAACAGTAGAAACAAAAACAAGTTAATACATATATATTTTCCAGCTAATATTTCTATTTATTTTGACTGTAGTACAATGACAAATTAAAAAAAAAAAATAGACATTTATTTTTGTGAGCAACATTTTGTCTATGATATCATGATTGCCATTCTCACAGTACAATACATTTAATATACATGAATAGCTGTCTTTATATTTTAGGAAAGGAAATATTCATATTTTGATATGAAAAACCCTGGTCAAAGCAAAATGCAGCTAATTTCATTATTCTCAAGATACGCTATCTTTTCTGAGCTCAGGTTTTATGTCAGTTTTCACATGTTGTATGTTTAATACCAGTTTAGATCAAAAGATGTTCATACATTTTTCAAAATGTTCAAGAATTTGAAAAGTTTGGTTTGTACATTTTCATATTTTTTTGTCGCAAAAATGTTTTTGTTGACTAAAATTATATGCCATTTCTTTCAGGTTCAAATGTTACATGACATAAAATATTGACTAAATTTGAAGGACATTTTCACCAGAAGACAAAAAAATGTGTCAAAATTAAAGGCCCCGAATAGTTATTTTTCATTCTTTGTTTGGGGGCAAAAAGAAGTTCGAAAAGGCTGAGCAACGGTATACTGTTTTCGAACATTTCAACACCCCCGCGATGCTGGAGGCGGAGTGTAGATGGAGAATGTAAATATGTGTCGCGCCGCTTGCATGTATCCCCTAAACACAACAACCATGGCAGCTGTGAGAGAAGAACAGTTTCGTAAACGTCTGGCAGTAGTATTGATATATTCAGTGGCAAAGAAAAGGAACAAAAACAAGCGACGTAGGTGGTATATGCGTCCACTTAACGAAAGCAGAAAGTATGATAGCGAGTTTGCCCTTTATATTCATGTTGTTGTTGTTTTAGATGTTTTCCTCCTGTCTGACCTCTGTGGAATGAGTAATGAACCGGAAAAAAAGATCTCATGTCAAAGAAGGTGGAGTTCCAGAACACATCCACCGATAGTGTAATCGCCATGGACCAATGGTAGCTCAAAGGTATTTAGGAGCCAAAACGATCTCCCTCAGAAAGTTTTCTTTGGTGAGCTGTTTCGAACTGCTGAAACTTTTTTTTTTTTTCTCGAAATTACATCATAACAGTTCGTTCTTTGATTTAGTTTGAAGTATATCGGGGCCTTAACACCTTTCCTGTCTCAGCAATCCAGCTATATTAAATCCCCCATCATTCAGCTAACGAGATGAATCCATTGACAGGACACTTATGAAGTAACAGCAATTCAGGAATTTGAAGACAACTTAATTATCCAACAGTCCTTATACTTTTTAACCCCTGTATTAGGGTAGCGATAACCCCCTCTCTCTTTCTCACTTGTTAAGAGCCTTTGTTTCAGGAAATTGATCCAGAGCGGCTTCTTGAGATGCTACAGCGCTAGATTAATGTGCAAGGAGTTGCAGGATCTCTCTTTACTCACACTCCGAGCAGGAAGTGTCCTGCAGATGGGCTCCACACAGCTTTGACGGCTTAGTTGCACCACCTCCCCACTGTGCAACATGATACTACCTGCGACTGGCTCTCCGGGGACTTTAGGGGGTTGTCGGATGTGTCAGCCCCCGCTGAGCCGACAGGTGCAGGTGTGTTCCATCTTTGTGATAATGACGAGGGTGGGGATTTTGACAGCTGGACCCTCGGACATCTTCCAGACGGGCACCTGTGGAGTCCAAAAGCATTCTGGAAAGATGTGTGCGCGCTTGTCCGCACAGCCCTTCTCCTCTATCTGCTCTCCGTGGGGGACTTTCACTCAAAACATACTAATTAATTTCTTTGTTTTACTAATTAACGCCTTCTTGGCCCACGTTAGCATGTATGCTAATCTGTGGCTCAGAGCAACTTGATGACTCGAGACGCGATTAATGGCTGCCTGTCAGGTCTGTCCCTAGCAGGGACTGTAGCAGTGCTCTGTGTAATATTAATAAATTACGTTAGGCTGATATTTCATCTATTCTTACAGGGATTGTACCTTTGAATTATAGAAGAGCATCACGAGGGGAAGTAGCTAGCCTGTGCTGTAAAAACGAACATAATAAAGAACAAAAGGCTAGTAAGCACTCCTTCAAACTGACATTAGATCTTAATTTGGGTCGCAATATAAAGTGATGTAGGCAAATCTACAGGGCCCAAATACACAGTTTCGTGGCCCCATTAGTGATAAGTGCTCATGTTCTGCTGATAGATGCTTGTGTATTAGACTCCACTCCGGCTCTCATGGGAAGTATGAATGATTCACAGCGAACAGTGGCTTTTGTATGTAAAAGCTGACCCTGAATGAAAAGACACGCTCTTGCTGTGCTGACATTGATTCCATTAAACATGCTTAATATTTTAACAGACAGATAATACTCGGAATATGTGTTATGTTCTTGTTCGTGGCATGATAATTTAATGTATTACCTGAAATCGTTCCAGTTTGTACACGCCATCGGTTTCAAATCAAAAAACAGCTGTGATGCAGCACAGAGGGTGAAAAATGACTGTGAATAGCATGTATACTGAGAGTAATATTGTTTTTCTGATGTTAAGTCAATAATTCACCCATGCAGATCCTGAAAGCAGTATGTGTTCGGAGATATTACTGAAACTGCAATATGTTGTTCATTCCATATGTTTGATATGGCTTGGTGAGCAATACGGTTGACAGTGTAGATAAAAAGCAAAGCAGAGCATTGCTTTTCCCTCGAACAATACCGTATAACACGTTGACTTCCTCCATTTTTGTCCTGCAGTTTTCCCTTTGAGGGACCAGGGGGCTTTTTCTGTAATGTGATAACAATCAAACTGATGAAATAGAAAACCTACTTGTGTCATTTGGGGGAAACACACACACATAAATTGTTTTCTTTTCTTCTCCCCTTTCTTTCAATTTCAGACAAATCTGCTGTGGATTAGGTGATACATCGGATGAAGGCGTGCTTAACCAAGCATCTATCCCACGAAGAATGTGTGAAAGAGAGAAGGTGTGTCATTATTTATTTGGATCAGTCACAGCGGTGCTGGTGGAATGGGACTCTATCCGAAATCACTGATTCACGGACACACTTTCATATCTCCTGAAATGTTCTCTATTAACCCGATTCACCGTTTCTGGCACGTTTCCCTGTTTTAACCTGATTGGATGGCTGTTGTGTATAACAACTCTTGAGAGGCCAGTAACTATTGGAATCATTCCAGCTTTTTGTTTATTTTTTTTTATGCAACAATCTTTAGATGCTTCTCTGAGCCTCTTATTAGTGTTGATGTAAGTGTAAAATTAAAAAAAAATACACAAGGCAACTATGGTTTTGCCAAGTAGGCTGTGATCCTGGATCAACATCCTTGTTGGACCTAGATGAATAAAATGCTGAAAAAAAATTGTTGTTTATTGTTAGTCAGCGATATCTAATGCATTACTGTAGCTAATGTTAACCAATTAAACCTATTTTAAAAGTGTTACCCAACATTCTTATCATTTTCCTCTGATTTTAATGTTACTTACTGGGTTTAGGACTAGAATATTGACATAATTTTGTTCCAGAACCATCAAGATATAAATATGTTTCAGAGTGTGTGTGAAATATACATATAAATATACATACACCCTCCCACCTGATGTCATCTCTTGCAGTGCTCTCCTGCATAACCTGCATAAACGTTCTGTATCCAACCGCTTTAGGTGATGTATATGCATATGTATGCAGATATTCCATAATTTTGAGACAAACCATGTTTCCAAGGACAGAATGAAAGATATGCAGGTATTCCAGAAGCCTCTGGAGCTCTCAGACCCCAGGTTAATTCAGACTCTGTTGTATGAGTTCTGATGAGTCACCTTGGTACTTTCCAGTCCACACACCATTTTACACTGTCCCATGGGAAGAGGCATGGATCAGCTGATAGATGATATTGTTTTTCCTCCGTAAAAGCACCTCTCTATGGTAATTGCTCATTGTGGATTTGAATTTCATCAGGAAAATATGCCTTAAAGGGCCTTTACTATTAAAAAAAAAAAAAAAAAAAAAAAAAATAGGGCTGTAATGATGTAGTGTGAGCATTCTGTGTTGCATTGCTGTCTTGCTGTGAATATTGGTTATGACACTGACTACATTGCAAGTGTTACACAACATAGCAAATTCAAAATAATTGCAGTGCTTTATGCTTTGTTTAAAAGTCTTTTTTTTTTTTGAATGCTCATTAGGACTTGTTGGTATTACTTTGATTTACATTGACTAATTGCATAAAGACAAATTTAAATAGCTCTTGCACATTACAGAATTGTCAGTGATTAGAATTGGTTACAAACTCAAGCACTGTAAATCATTGAACAAAAACTGCATTTACATGACTTTCAAAGGTTCAACTTTTAGACTAAAGCAAGAAGTTAACTTATTTGTTTCAGTTTAATTTGTTGTTATATTATGGACAGTGGACTCAAATTATAGCCGAAAGCAATGGGTTGAAGTTAAAAATGTCTTAAAGAAAGATTTTTTTTATTTATTTTTTTTTTATTATTATTATTATTATTTTTTTTTTTTACAAACATGCAGGTATTCACTTCACAGTATGTTAACTGATGGACTGAGGTTGTGTGGATTACTTGTGGATTGTTGTGATGTATTTATCAGCTGTCAGGACTCTCATTCTGACGGCACCCATTCACTGCAGAGGATCCATTGGTGAACAATTGATGTAACTATCTTAATTCTTCAGTTTTTCAATTGTTTTTTTTTTCTTTTCTTTTCTTTTTTTTTTTTTTTGGTATACTTGGACATATTCAACTACAGAAAAACTTGCAATAGCTTGATTATTCTGTGCATGTAAAGATACTTTCTGATGTATCTAAATGGAGTCAACATTTTTCACAGTTAGTTGACCACAGCATGTGTAATAATGCAGTGCTAAGTATCTCTTTCTGACCAACAGTAAAACACAATCAGCTGAGGTTACAAGGTGAAAACGTGTGGATACAAACATCAATCTTCTCCTTTTCTTTCTTCTAGTACTTCATTTCAAGTTACTCAGTCTTTTCCCGGCTCTCTATCTCACACTTTCTCTCTTGCTCTTCTAGCAAAACTGGTCAAGTAAACGTAATGGACTTTGGCAGGGTTGTGTTGTCAGATCCCAGAGCTCCAAACAGTAGAAGGGGCAGCCAGAGGGGACATGACCAGTGGGAGAGAGGTCTGGCTGGGTTAGCTGAACTATGCTTTTGCCTCCTTCAGCTGATGGAGCGGTTTCTTCCAGGTGCCACTAGTGGAGACTCGAGCCCCTCAGACATCTCTGAGAAGGATTTTTCTGGAACGTTGTAGGAGCAGAAATGGCCAGGTGTGAGCAGAGAGGAAGCAGTCTGTAGTTAACCAGCACCACTCCTCTGAATTCATCTGATGTTGCTGGGCCCAGAGAACTGCTCAGAATTACAAGAAGGTATTGATCTATATTTCTCTCCGATTTATTTTGCTAGGCACTTGTGGAGGTGAGAGGTGTTTCCGCTAGCTCCAGCCAACATCGAAATTCTTTCTCTTGATGTGCAAGGAAACCTGATGAGGTTTAAAAACAGATTGCTGTAAAACTAGTGAAACGAAGAAACACTTGTGTTGTCACTTGGTCTTCTCAAAGCATTAGCACCACAACTTTATTTATACATTTTCCATGGAATGTTTTTTTTCTGAAACATTTAAGGTGGATGATAATCTAACATTTTCTACTTATTTCAGAATGTTCAGAGAACATTTAAAAGTAATGTTTCCATAATGTTTGAAAAATGACAGTTCCTTTAACGTTCGCATAACCAAGAATGTTTTTAAACCTGGATGTTTTGAACGTTCAGAGAACATTGAATGGAATGTAGTATTAGTCATTTAGCTTAATTTTGCAGCACACTTGTTACACAATCCCCCTAGAGTAGACAGAATCCAGAATAGATTCAAGACATGTCGTGGGCCAGATTTAAACCCACATCTCCAACATGAACGTTGTTGCTCAGCAGGTCTGGAGCATGTGTGCTAACCACTTGGCGAACATTACCCGTTCTCCTTGTTTCACTAAGTATGTGTGTGAATCATGGTTTTATCACACAGTATACAGTATTTACCCACTTTGCCCCAGATTTTGCATGGAGTGTGTGTGTGTTCATGTGTGCTGCAAGGATGGCTGAGTGGTAAATCTGAACGTGTAGCACTGGCACTGGCATGCAAGGGCATCCTGCGCTTTACCGTCTGTGATTGAGAAGTATGTCAGAAGGCCCTGTATATGCCAGGCTGATCCATTCAACAGAGAGATTTACACGCCTGTCAGATGCTCTGTAGTGGGAGCCAGACACTGCCTGAACAACCCGTCAGTCCCTTTGTCAGCCTTCACTCTCTATTTCTGCTTTTCTGATTACTTTCCTCTATCTTTTCAAATGTTTTTATTGAAATCTTCTCATCTTCACTGTATCATTTCTCTAGCTTTTTAGTGTTCAATTAACACACACACACACACACACACACACACACACACCCCCCCCCCACTCCCACAGAGAGAGAGAGAGAGAGAGAGAGAGATACATACATACACACAGATATATAATATATAATTTCAAATTAAGTAATTATATAAAATCATATAAATTTATATTGAATTAATTTAAATTATTTTTATTTTGTTAAATAAATCACTAAATTATTTTTATTTTAAATATTTGAATATTTTTCACAAAAGTTAACATTCTTTCAGCAATAAAAAAGAAAAAGAAAATTACAAACAATAGGGAAAAAACAAAAGAAAAATACTAAAATTTTGAAAATGCTACAGTAAAAACCTGTTAAATGGTTAATGGTAAGTTCCCCTACTATATACTGTGAAAAACTGTAATAGACATTTCAGACAATTTTACAGTAAAATACTGTTTTTGGAAGTTAAAAAGAATGTATAATTTACAGGGAAAAAATGTAAACTGACGTTCTCAGAATTCCATGCTTTGCATTTCAAATTTGATGTTTTTTCTTTGAAATAACTATGTTTCTTCTTAGTTTTTTCTTATCAGTCATGTTTATTAGGGTTTGTATGTTACATATAATGTTGTTAAATTAATGTTTATTGCATATTTCAGTTTCATGAGTATCACCATGATGGAGTTTAGTGTTTGTGTGAATGACACTGTGCACCTTCTATATATGTTAGTATTTAAAAAAAAAATACTGCTTGTGGTGAGCTTTGGTTCATCATGTGACTTTCTCATCACCACCTGATTTTGATGGTTATCAGTGTAGGTACAAAACAGATTTCAGAACTTCAATAGGTTGGTATATTAACATTACATCATTTAAAGAAATAAGGTTTTTAATTGTAAATTTAAGTTAAATCCGTAAAATGTTGCTACAGTATTTTTTAGGGTAAAATTCCGGCAACCACAGCTGCCATTTTTTACTGTAAATTTTACGTAATTGTTTTTTACAGTGTAGTCTTCACTGTATGAATTAAATATCCATTGATTCTTATTGAAATTACTGAAGTTTTTCAGTAAAAGATTCTCTTTTTTTCTTTTGTTGTTTAATTAACTTTTAATGACCTAGACAGCAGCAGGTTTAATATGCTGCTGTTACTTTTAGACCGAATGCACCAATATACTGATACACATCCGAACAGTGTTTCTTTCACAGCTCAATATGCTTTTATCTCTTATTTAGCATCAAGTACGCCCAGCATTCACATTACATGGTGACAGCACACCTCTTTAAAGGAAAGGAACTGAATGTAGCATGTTGTTTTCAGAATTGTTGGAAGTCAAAATCAATTCTATTAAAGACACAGCCCTAGTAAATAAATCATCTTTGAGAGCAACGGGGCCTGGTGGTTTGGAGCCCTCTACAACTTGCATACTTTCCGTATCAGGAGGACCGGCACTTAAATACAAAAAATAGTGTTTTGTGGAAGGCAAGAGATTTTTATGGCAGAAACATTTTCTTAGAGGCAAGTAAGGCAAAAAGTGACCATGTTTTGATTCAGTTCCCTTGTCATCGTGTCCTTATTGTATTTGCTTATAATCTCAATAAAATGACATTTGCAAACATTCAGAAACCTAAAGCAAAACCTTATGGTTGATAACAGCTGATCAGATGTTCATGTGTTGTTGCTGTCTGATCAATAGCACATGGGAGCTAACAAATCAGTTTTTTTTATCCTGTCGTGATGTGATCTGTGAAACACACACACTCTCATACTGCAGTGAGTGAGGGCTATACCTGTGACTCAGCGTAATCAATGAGGCACTTTCTAATTAGTTTGAACAAGCCTGTGTGACTTAGCCACTGCTCCTACACAAATACACACACACTCTCATGCACCTGATGGTGTGTACCAGAGCTCTCCGTGATACTCTGGATAAGAGTGTGATCTTTGTAAACTCCTTCTCGATGTGAAATAATTGCAGGTTGATAAAGAAAAGAGACATTGATTTCTGGATGCAGAATGAGGATAATTGTGGTACGCGTAGAGACTTGATGTGCAGCCATATGAGGATGTTTATTATATAAGCACCACGTGCAAATTGGATGAATGTTGTATTTGTTTCTCTGTAAACGTGAGGGGTTGTCCTGGGCACTGTTGCTATAATTGCTAATTTTCCAAATGATTAAATTCAAGGAAACAACTGTTTCTTTATCCTATAAAAATAGTAGCAGCTGTTATACAGCAATGCAGTCTAAAAAGTATGTGCTTATCTCTGAGATTTATAAATAATCAGACATGTGTATAACAATAAAAACATAGTACATGTGTTTGTGAATCAGATAGGAAAGCAGATACAGCCTGCATGAGTGGCTTTTAAAAAGTGGTTCAGTTGTGGACAGTTGGGGGATTTACAAACATGCATTTTGTGGCTCATGAATATTAATTTGATGATGCGCTAACTGTAACTATTTTTCTATTTTTAGTGCTTAATCTGTATTAGATGCAGCTGTGTTGTGAGTGCAAAGTGGTGGTGACAAAATTGGTCATGGAAAGAAGTGTAAATGATGCTTACAATGGCAACAATGGAAAAACATGCCTAAGGTGACATTGCAAAATGATATTTAGTTGATTCTTGCACATTTCGCAAGGGAAAATGTTCAGTAAGTGCCTTTAAATGCATGTTCGGTTTTATCCAAAATAGATGAATGTCAATCTGGATATGTTTTATACTACGTTGGCTATTGTGTGTATTGCAGCTTTGAAAATAAAATGTCTGGTGAGTGACTTTAATAGGTTAATGCTTTATAGAGTTGAAAATAATTTCAAGGTCTCATGAAAATAATGTACCACCTACATTAAATCCTACCTTAAACCTAACTGATAGGGTTAACAAATGCAGAAGTGAAATAAAAGCATATCATAATATGTGTGAAAGGGAATAAACATTAATGTGTAAAAAAAAAAAAAAAAAAATTAAATAAAAAGCATTTGGTGCCACTAGTGGAAATCTCAAATGTAAATTGCAGTGAATTGTATGTATAGTTTCGCAAAAATGTAGGTAGAAGCTTTTTTCCCCAATGAGCCTGGGTTGTATGACGATCTATTAAGCATCATTTCCTTTCTCAAACCTGATATCTTCCTGTTTTTCTCATTCTCCTAGTTCTTTGCCTTTCATGAGGATCTCTGGAGCATTTGCTTTTGCTTTGAAAAGACTGTTCCTTTAACAACAGAGGTGGTGGTCCATTTACAGTAAGTCGATTTGTTATGGTGCCCTCGCGATGAAACTGCTTGTTTAAAGAAAACAAAAGTTTTTAAGAAAAGCATTAATGTGCCACAGAGCAAGCGACTTGATGCAAGTCTGCTCTATTTGAGCAAGAAATGAAAAAAAAAAAAAAAAAAAATGAAAGCAGGAAGTGAGACGCTGTCAACATTCTCCCATGACGCCCCTGTCACATCAAGCCCACATTAACTGACAACGTTGCTGTTTTAGAGAAGAGCTATTTCGAACAAGAGCATCTCTCCAGAGGAGCCCCTTCTTTAAACCGCTGAACAAGTACAAACAGCACAGTTACAGACTGTTGAGAACAAGAGAAAAGACAGAGAGCGTGAGTGAGAAAGAGAAAGAGAAATACATGAGATAAAGCCCTAGTTGTAGAGATAGGAGCCGCGTGATTGTCTATTTTTGTTCTTTGTGGACTGGCACTTCTGTATTATATTTAGCTGACAGTGCTAATGCTATATTGTTGTACTTTTTTTATTTTTTATTTTTTTTTTTATATTGTTGTACTTAGCACAACAGAGATTTCAATTGCTGGCCAAAAATCAAAACACTGAAAGCTGGAAAAAGTTTTGATTTAATTTTAATTGATTTGATATCAGTTTTCCACTCTCAGTGTGAGTATGACTGAGCCAAACTTGTCCGTCACAGGACAGACCATCAGTCTAAGGCTACATTCACATTGCAGCAGGATAAGGTGCTAAATATGGTTATTCAAACAAGTTTGGCTTTTAACAAGAATGCCAATCACATTTTACAGTATAACTGAACTGACTTTCTTATTTTTTTTGTGTACAGAATCTGCACATTCACTTGGAGCCCAGTTTTAACACATGCATGTCTCTTGATTGCTAATGTGTCTGGAATTGACTGCACTATTTAGTGGATACACTAATTGGCAATACTCACAATTTGAAATTATATGAGGGAAGTCAACACACTGTTCAACTATTCCCTTTAATTAAATTTGGTTTTAAAATTAAGGTTGGTTTTAAAGGTTTCAGGTTTTATGTACCATGTATCCAAAGCAGCAGCTGAAATGTACTGGTTGGCATTTTTAGTTAGGAGTTATAATAGTTTAATTTAGTTTCATTGTTTCCTAGTTCTGTTTATTTTTATTTCAGTAAACATAGTTTTCATTAACAATAACAATTTGTGCTATCTTCTGCAGGTCTGACTCATAAAAGCTACAATTTCCATGCACAAGATGTAACGCCAGACAGAGAATTGAAGCATACCTCAATAGACACAATTTCGCTAAAGTCTCTACTTTGATAAAATGAGTTGTTACTGTATTTTGCATTTACACAATAGCAAT
Source organism: Spinibarbus caldwelli (assembly GCA_039654775.1). Lineage (NCBI taxonomy): Eukaryota > Metazoa > Chordata > Actinopteri > Cypriniformes > Cyprinidae > Spinibarbus > Spinibarbus caldwelli. The sequence goes on from CM077255.1 coordinate 14,693,527, forward strand.
AGTTGAAAGACCTTTGAAAACACTGCTTTATTTGGCATCAGCGATAGCACAGCGATAGTCTGAAGTTTGTCAATGAAAACTGGCACAATGCTTGAGCAATCTTGGCTGAAATGGACCTCGTAGTCTATTATAAACCTTTTAACACTAAATGCACTTAAGTGATGCAAGCCATGAATTGACAAAGAACAACTTTCTTTAGGGATGTATTTAGCTTGTTTTGAAGGCTCATTTGCAGCCTTTTTTGCATTGATTTTGCAGAATTATGAATAATGTACCTCACTCTTATTTCTATAGCTTGATGCGATATCATATGCAAGTTACAGAGCAGACCTTTTTGAATGACAGGGGTTCCAGTTTTGCAGGGTTTTGTGGGCAGATTTAGTGAGGACACATCTGAACACATCTAACATAACACACCTCAGTCAGTTAGCATAGTTTGTGTGTTCACCACACAGACAGATCAATACTTGTTTGCGTCTTTGATGCACCTATAACAGACTTGTTAGTTGGCTCCTGGCTAATGTGCTGCTCAACTCCTCTGGTAGATGATGGGTGAAAACACTGGTCCAGCGCTGGCAGCTGTGAGTAATAATGTGTTTACAAGTCAGTGCATGTTCACCATGCATGTGTAGCACATCCTTTGATTCATTAATTACAAGTACAATGACTCATAAGTAATTAACTCCTATTCTTAGTGCTGGTTCTTTGTTTAGCCTGGTGGTTTAGTTTGCTGTATTATCACGCTGATAGTCTTGCAATGTTTTATTTAGTTGTTTTGACCAAAGATTTGGATGGTGATTATGTTTTTATGCAAGAAAGTTGTAATTAATCCATAAAATTAAACCTAGGAAGGGGAAATATCACCTTTGAGAAGTGAGACATTTTATGTTTACCTGCTGCTGGTTTCATAGTATAATACTCTTAAATCCTTTCTTGGAATTGAGCCACAGCGAGAGCACTTAAGGGATTAGTTCATCCCAAAAAAACAAAAATTCGGTCATTTACTCTCCCTCATGTCTTTCCAAACCCGTATGACTTTCTTTGGTGGAAATCTAAAGACTCTGCTGGTTTTTATTTTCCATGTGGTTTGAAAGAATAGGGTCTAAGGGTTTTAAGTTAAAAAAATGCAATAAAAATTATATAAAAATAATCTTTATGACTTGTATAAGTTTTTGTGAAAACTGACTGAAATGTCTTTGTAAAGTTTGCTGATAATTTTCAGCTCTGGCTGTTAACCGCTGTGTCCGGATTGAATCAGTGAATTTAACTTAAGACAAACTGGATCAGTCTGATTTGTGAACAAATAATTCAGACTGATTTTGTGAATCAGCTGATTCATTAAAAAGATCCAACTCTAAATAAGGATTTTTTCATCTTTTGTGAACATGTCAAGGAAAGTCTCAATTTTTGATCTGTTCCTCACAGAAGACTTAAAATGTAGCACAAAAGTCACAATTTTAATTTATAGTGTTTTGCATCCTTTGTCCATTGTAATTGCACAGAAAACTATCTTCAAAAAGTCTCCTTTTGTAATCTATGAAAATAAAAAACAACATGTGGGTGAATAAACGTTGACAGAATTGTCATTTTTGGGTGAACTATCCCTTTAAGTTATTATGTAGGGTAATAATATGCTTTCAAATCTAAAGTAAAACACAAAAATGCATTTCCAGCCCAATTTGGCTTGTCTTTGTTCCCGAAGCAGCAGGACACCATCATGACATCTTACACTATCTATTTCAGTCATCATAAACCCGAACAGTAATTGCATATTCAAATCTTGTTAAGAGCTTTATCTGATTTCATGTTTTTTTCTGTTGTTTTGTTTCAAACCCCTCCCGTACTAAGATGAAGCCCTAATATACAAGGGATTATCGCTTGCTATCAGATGAAGAACTACAGCAACAGACACACACACACACAAAAACCTTCAGATAACACTGTAAGCTAAAAAACATGCACACACACTCACACACAATATTGTAAATGCAAGCGATCAAAAATGAACATCCTAATCTCCTCAGCATCTTTGGCAATCTGTCGCTCTCCTGTAAACTCAGACCTCTCATCACTTTGTTTTTGGGTTTATGTTTTCAGGGCAGTTGCGAACAGACACTTGATTTGATCTCAATCTGTTGGCGGAGACCTTTGCTTCTCATGTGAGGGTGGATGAAGGTGGCTCATCAGAGACGATCTCCCGTGACCCTGTTTTGAAATCAGGCTAAATCAACAAACCCGTTTCGACGGCGTAATCTCCTCACTAGCCTTAGTGCTTTGTAAAATTGGAGCATAACAAGCTTTTCTGTTAATACCCTGTGAGAACGTCTTCTCTTTCTTGGAAGCGGCGCCAAAGTTCTAATAAGATATCATTGATGTTATTCATTCTGTTTGGGTTGTTTGGATTCATTTTGCTCTTTCTTTGGACTCATTCCAGGTAAATAAATGCAGACAAGAAAGCAAATAAGCATTTAATTTATCTCTATCCCCTAAAGACATAAAATTCCTCTCACACACTCATCTCTCTCGCTCTCTTTCTCTCTCATATGCATCTGATGACACTCACCCCCATTTCTTTGTGTCAGCCGGTGCATGAACGTGGCAGAGTTTTCACGTTTGACGTTGTTGCTGTTATGGTTTTTTTCCTTTTTTTTTTTTTTTTTTTTTTACCACTTAATTTTTTTCTTCTTGCCACCTGGGTGTCTTCTGGGACTCAGCCACATATGCTTCCAAATAGATTTTAATTACGATCGCACCCTGTGTGCTTTGTCTGGGCACTGTGATTAATAAGGAAGGAATCAGGGCCTAATTGTTCATGCGGGCGGATGAGCATGCCAGAGACGGAGAAGAGGGGTAGAGGGAGGTTGTTGTCCGCAGTGACCGGTGTCCCACGGGGCTCCACTTGGCATCATGTTCCCGTGGAAATTGGATTTGTTAGTCGACGGCGTCTGTCCGCCATAGAAAAGTGTGGCTGCTTCTCTCCCTAGAGCTGGCAAATCAAGTTTTCTTCAGCAGGAAAGGATGTAGTCTCACCATCCTCTCATAAATCCTTCCATGTATTTACTGAGAAGTGCCGAGGGGCGGGGATCTGTGTTTCTGGGACGGTTAGCATTCGTGTGGGGTAATTACTGGAGAGTTTCTGCTGTGTGGGAAACTGGGAAGCTGGAATGTTGGTTCAGAAGCTTCTACATGGTTTCTGCATGACCTTAACTCTTAATACTTCCATTCAGATAGGCCTACACCAATTAAGGACTGTCAGGGAATTCAACAACAATGACCTGTGGTCACTACTGACAATGCCATTAATTTGTAGACATTGTTTGTGTTGGCACCAGTTAACTAAAGGAATAATTTTAATAATGCAAAAGTGCCCCAAAATGCAATTCCTGATCTTGAGGGAAATGCAGTCCAATAATCTTTAGTTTAATTTCCAACTTAATATTTATTTATTTATTTGCATTATTGCATTATTGCATTTAGGAGGCAAGGCAAGAGATGCATTTTTTAAAAGCTGAATTTCTTGTCAACTTGAGTGCCTCATTTTTAGAACTCTGTGTCATGTGTGGGATGCTGCAAAAGATTAGACGTGACCGCAACAGTCAAACACATCCGTCTACCAAGTTTACATAGAAAAATAATGGAAAAGTAGCACAGTGGAATGTAAAAAAGCGTTCTGTTTGAACAGCCCCTTGTTCACTAACTACCTGTAATCTAGTTTAACCAGGCACTTAAATGTGAACTTTGAATTATGTGTGGTTGGGGAATAAAGCTGAGGTTTTCGCACTGAAATACTGTGTACAAAAGTGGCTTAACTGTTTTCAGAACTGATTTTGCTTCTTTGTGTATTTTATTTATATTGTTAAATGCCTTTTTGTGCTTTAATATTTGTCAACATGAAGTTTAAAAGGCTTTCTTTATAATTTTTCAAAGAACTTGTGAAATTAATTTCCTTTTTGGCTGATATCACCAATCCCTTTTACATCAGTTTTTATTTTTTCATGCTTACTGAAGCTGTGTTGCGATTTTTCTGCCTTTTGAAAAGCCTGCGGAGAAAAATTTTCAGGAGCTTATGTCTATTCATTCTTCTAAAGATTCGAAAGAACAGTCCAATAGTATTGCTATCAGTGCATTCATGTACAACAGATGCTTCTCTGAATGGCCATTTAATGCTCCTACTACCCACTGGCTAAATAAAGAGTAACATTCATCACATGTATGGACAGATTCATGAAAAATTCTTAACTTCTTCAAGAAAGAAGTTAAGAATTTCTTAAGATAAATTCCAAGAAGTTTGTAAGAATGTTCCTAATTAAAATTCTTGAAAAACACTTCAAATGTCGTATTTTTTGTGCACTGCCTGCAGATTACCGTAATAATCATAATAAGCATGCACAGCAATCGGCTTTGCATTTTTAATGTGCCATACGTTTTGAATAGTAACTTTTATAGAACCTGTCTCAAGATGGAGAGATCTGTTTCATTCGTTTGTTTGCTGTCTTTTTGTGCTCTTTCTAAAGTGAACGTGTCCTTGTGTAAGGGGGCTCTCATATGCTGAATGCTGACAAAGATTGTTCAAGAATATAGAATTCAGCAAAAAGTTGCATAACACATAATCATTGTTCAAACCAATAATCGTTTACATTATCAGTCATTATCACCTCAAAAAACTCATGCACATCCCTAGATTAGTCATATGTATTATATTTTAATGCCTAAGTAAGCCTAAGTTCAAAAATAAGAAGAAAATAGCTGAATAATTTTATTCTTAAGAATGTTTCGTTGAATTTGGCACCAGGACCTGAAAAAAAAAAAAAATGGTTGAGAAAAGGTAGAAATCCTGCGAATATCTAGATTACTCATTGCAAAGACTTGGGGGGGAAAAAAACAAAAAAAAATCAACAGCTCTAAAATCTATAACAGATGGCTTGCTACTCAAGCTCTGTTTTGGGTCTGACTCTCAGTACACACACTGTGAAACAGAGCAAGATGATAATTAGATGAGGGAGATAAATAAAGCTCATCTTTTGTGAGATGACAATGTTGCTCGCCGCTGCTATCCCAGAATTCTGTGCTCTCCCGCCATGCCTCTCAAAGGGAATAAAGGACAATGATGGACACACATAGCAGAGGAACTCTGATGGCAGACAGAAGCAGAGGCTAATGCGCGGTTCATGTGCTCCTCTGTTCTGCTGATGTATAAGCTCAGTGTGAAGTCATACCTTCATTACTGAAATGCAGAGATCATGGAGCTGGAGCAGAGAGTGTGATGGCTCCAAACAATGCTGCTCTGTGTATGTGTGTGTGCATTAGTAACCTACATGAGTTTAGAAGTCTTCTGTGAGACACCATCAGTGATAGGAGCAGAAGTAGCGACGCAACTTTTCACTCAAAAATGAAACTTCGGTTGTCATTTATTCATCCTTGTGTTGTTCCAAACCCACATGTCTTTCTTATGGAATCTTGTTCTCACCTCAGAGTAATTAAAACAGGTTATTGTGATATAAAGCTAAAAATAAGAGAAAAATGGTTGCATTGTGAGGTATAAAGTATATCCGATATGGTGGATTTCCAAATTCACAGGCCTGGGACAGTAGAAATAAGCAGCACAATGTATTCATGGTATCTCTTACTGAAGGAAGTATTTCAGATGAATGTGTATTTCTCATGTTTTATTCAGCCTTCAAGAGCCGTTACAAGAGCTTCACTATGCATCACTGCCGTTAGTATGGGAAAATGTAAGCAAGGTCGAAACCTCTTGATCATTCAGAAATGAAGAGGCTATAAACAGACACTATTTGGCTTTATATAAAGGCTAAACCTTTTCATACTGGATATAATTACAGTTAAAACCCTGTGATGAAGAGGATATAGCAGAAATATTAAATTCAAAAACATTAAAAAGCTGAGTTTTATACTTCAACTTCAACTTTTATTTATTTGTATAGCACATTTTAATGCAATTTTGTTGCCCAAAGTGCTTTAAAAGAAAGCATATACAAAGATTAAAAACAATAACATCTAACATAATTAGTAAGAATAAACCACTTGATGAACCGTCCCACAAATGACAAATACCCTTTATCAGGTCATTACACATCGCGGTTGTTCTTCTACGAAAACTCTCTACGAAGGTCTTTCCTCTACAAAAGCTAATGTAAAAAGATGAGTTTTCAACTGAGACTTAAAAACTTCTAAGGGTGGAGCCTGCCGAATATGAAGTGGAAGACTATTCCACAATTTGGGAGCCACAACCATAAATGCTCTATCACCTTTAGACTTTTTTTAGAACAAGGAACTGCCAGTAACAGTTTATCTGCTGATCTCAGTGTCCTAGCCGATGTATGGTACTCTAAAAGATTGTTGATATAACTTGGGGACATGTTATGAAATGCTTTGAAAACCATCAGTAAAATCTTAAAATCGATCCTATACTGAACTGGTAGCCAATGGAGAGAGGATAATATTGGAGTAATATGATCCCTTTTTTTCGTGCCTGTCAAAAGCCTGGCTGCAGGTTTCTGTACAATTTGCAGACGAGATAGTTGTCGTTGACAGATCCCAGCATAAAGAGAATTGCAATAATCCAATCTTGAGGTAATAAATGCATGGACAACGGTCTCTAAATCTTTAAAACTAAGAATGGGTTTTAACCTGGAGATCATTCTAAGTTGGTAAAAACTACTTTTTACTATCGACTTTATCTGATTGTCAAAACTGAGAGTTGAGTCGATTATGACACCCAGGTTTCTTACACTGTTTTTGACAGTTATTTCTAAAGGAGCAATAGTACTGGAAATCATCTCTTTAAATTTTGGTGGACCAAAAATAATTATCTCAGATTTTTTCTTTTCATTAAGCTGAAGAAAATTTTTAGACAACCAAATTTTGACCTCTTCCAGACAGAGTAACAGGGACTGTAGTGAGTGCTCGTTCCTAAGTGGTAAATATATCTGAATGTCATCAGCATACATATGATAGGAGATGTCAAAGCGACAACATATAAATCCAAGTGGTCACATGTACAATGAAAATAATGTAGGGCCCAGAATAGAACCTTGAGGAAGATCATATTTTACAGGAGCCACAGAAGGTGAAGTATTTGCGAAGCTAACAAAAAATGTTCTGTCATGCAGATATGAGTGAAACCATTTTAAAGCTTTATATTAAATTAATACAAAAACATCACCTTTTATTCACTTTTCTGTTCAGTAAAACAAAAGATTGGGATTTTTAAAAAGGATCAGAGAGGCTGTAAGCAGACATTATTTATATGTGAAGGCTAAACATTTTCATATTGGATATAATTACAGTAAAACCCTGTGATGAAGAGAATTTAACAGAAATATTAAAGGCTAACATTCAAAAACAGAACATTTACATTTTATATTCAATTAATAAACATTTCTTTTTTGTCATTTTAGTAATAAGAATAAAAAGATGCGTAGTCCTTATGTTCAGAATTAGTGTTCCACACCATCAGTTCTTTGTTTTCTTTGTATTTTGCAGTTTATAGTATGATTTCAGTATGTGAAATTCGATGGAAAAAAGCATCTCATGAGAGTCATTATGTTCTAGAAAACCTTGGCATGTCTGTGCATGTCTTTGGAACATCTGTGTTAAGATTTAATGAAGGCTTGACATTGGCGGGGTTGCAATATTATAGAAACATCTCACTTTTACACAGAGCTGTCTAGATGAACCTGTTTTCTTGACGTTGACCATCGGCCTACATATTGATTCTGATGGTATTTGTATGTACAATTTCAGGGTCTGTTAGTTAAACCATGGTGATGGATAAATGCAGCATGACAGAAATGGAATTTGAGTGCTTTAAACAAAAAGATATTGTTTTATATGGGGGCAAATACAAAAGTTGTTGTATTTCAAGACCCCATTACATCATAAATTGATATCTGTGGCTCTTAGTTGTATGTTTATTAACCATGAGGTCATCGATATGGTGGTGTACCCTTAAAAGTTGACTATAGTTGACTTTTTTGTGAGTACATACTATGTGAAATGTGATAAATGCAGCTGGTGGCTTCCTTGTAGCATCAATGCTGGTTCCACCCATTTTCCTCATGGTGTGTATTAGAATGGTCTCCATGGTCCTCATAATAACTAATTAAACCATTCTTTGACCTTCCAAATACTAAAGCACGCAGTGAAATTTGATCATAAGTCTGACGCCAACCCCCTATGTCCAAAAGTCCATTAATTACCCCGTAGCTTTTCTCCCCAGCCCAGAGGAAGGTGACATAGTTTAGCTCTCCTGCTAGGCCCTGCTTTGAATTAAGTCTTTGGGAAGACCTTGCAGATCCCTCTCGCCATATTGCAATTAATCAAACAGCGTTAATTATCTCATTATGAATCAGAGATGGATGCCTATGCCACGTTGGAGGGTGAGTGGAAAGAGCGAGAGACACAGGGGCATGAGTGTGTATACAAGAGACAAAGAGAGAATGAGAACGCCATGGAGAGATGGAGACATGAGAATAAGTCCCATCTGAAGCATTGCAGATACGCGTTATTCTTTATTGCATTTGGCTGGGGACGTGGTGCCGTGTCCAGAGTAGAAGTGATGTCATCAGCGCAGGCAGACTGATCCACTTCTCTAGTTTCATTGCCACAAGCCGCAAGAGATCCCTCATCATCATCCTCACAGCATGCTCTCGTTCTTCTCTCCTGCGCTCCTCCAGCACAGCTGGCCCGTACCACATGCTCACTCATTCACATGGAGGATTAGACTCCATGCAAATCCATCTCAACTGGCCTGGACTTTCACTCGGATCCTCCTTTAACACATTCTGCCCCTAGGAAAGAAAAATCACAAATGAAATCTCTCATAATATCTCAACTGTTTCCTTGAGATTGCAATGAGATTAACGGAGCAGTTCCCCCCAAAATTTAATTTTGTCATTATTTACTCACCATCCTCTTGTTTCAAGCCCATAAGCTGTTATTTTTGTTACACAAAAAGATAATTTAGAAGAAGCTCTTTCTATATAATATTTCTCAAGTTTCAAAAACGTTAAGGACATATGAATATTGTGTAAGCAGGTCTTGGTCTTAAACCAAGATGATTTTAGATTAAATAGGGTGAGTACATTTTCAGCAAATTTTAATTTTTGGTTGAATTATTCCTTTAAAGTTAACAAAATTTGAATCTTTGAGTCTGTACAATAGGTGGATGGGCTGAATTTACTGCACAAACTAACATAAAAAAACTAGAACATTTGAGGAATATGTCTGCCTTGCAAACACTGTCTTGAAACATAAAATGAGCAATAACATTTCCTCAGGGTGTCTGATCTCTTGCAAAATGCAGGCAAATTAAAGCTTCGAATCGCAGTGTCACAGGTGAGTAGTCTTGCTGCTTTTTTCTTCTTTAAAATAAGTCAGTTCCTTTCAGATACATGCGTCCAAATAATTGTCTCCTGTATGGTACAGTCAATTGCATTCAAACACACAGCACTCTCACTATTCAGGCACTGGGATTTTTTTAATGCTGACTGCCATGCTATTGGTGAGAGAAATACAAAGCTGACAATGATCAAACAGAATCCGATAGTGAACTTTGTAACCTAAAAATCTTTATGAGCACATTAGACATCCCTTTTCATAAATTATATATGGAACACATAATTGCATTCACAAAATCGTGGTGCGATCAAAGTTTCAGAAGTTTCAGAACTACAGGAATGTGTCCTATTATTTCAAGATACAGTTAATTCGTTCCACATTAGAATATGAAAGATTCTAGTGGCAGAGTATCTGTATAATTTCATTCTTAAATGGGGAGAAGCTAATTACTTTGACAAGGTTATTTTATCGACGTCTTTTAAGGTGTCAGTCCTCTACCGTTTACTGATCCGCCCTCTGTAATCTGTACCGAAAACCCGAAGAAAAGGTTTTAAAAACCAGTTGGTAGAGAAGGCTTAATCCCTCTTAAACATCCTTAATGTCCTCTCAAGTGGGACTTCCTCAGGAGGAAAAGAAGAGTACTTTTCAGTTAATCTGTAAATCAGCTTTGCCGTGAAGGACTGCAGCTCGTGGCTTTGGCTCCAGGAAATAACTTCTCTCGCCTCTTGAGTGGTGTTCTTTTCAACTTTCTTGTGAAATCTCTTACCTTATGCTCACATAAACGTACAAATGTACGTAGATAATGTTAATAGCTGCGGAGAAAGCCTTAAAGCCATTAGAATCTAGTTTTTTCTTGATCTGACACGAGCAAGAGAACTTGTGAAGTAATTACTATGCTTTTTCTGATATTGGGATGATTGTGAGTGTTATATATTGATTTTGATACAACACGTCAATGAGCAAAAAAGTAACATTAAGAAGATTAGATTTTAGACACAGTATTGCCAGTTACTTTGTTTTTTTCACGCTCTGCCAATGAAAATATTTCTAAACAGAGCCAAGGCGTAACCGCTGCGTGTCTCTGAGAAACGCAGTAGTGGAGTTTCTGAATGGATCAGTGTTTTGAACTGATTGATTCAGTGATTCATTAAATTTGTTCCTGAATGAGCGTACTGCCCCAGTAACAGATTTTGTTCCTTTTTTGAGAATGTAGGTCACATGACAATGAAAACATGATGAATGTAATACTTAACTAACTTAATTTACTAATAACTTATTTAAAAGAAGTACCTTCTCAGAAAGTATGTGATTTGGGACTCAGCCAGTCATCTTGTTTTGTTCCTAAATGAATCAATGTTTTGTACAAATCAGTTGAATAAATGATTCAGTCACTTGTTGCCACTTACTGGTGTAATAATATAATCTTTAGATTTTTTTGGTCCACCAAATGATGAATTGTTCCTGTCTATCTGCATATCACTTTCTGAATGATCACAACTTTAGAGATAAGTGGCTAAAGTTTATTTATTTTATCAACATTCATCATGATTACGGTCTGATCTTAGTTCTTCAACATTTCAGCGCCATTTTTTTGCAAAGATACTGTTGTTTTGATTATATTTTATAGCAAATGACTTGTGTATGAGGATAGTTTCACAAATGAAGATGTTCACATAGCCAAATTTTAAAGCCACAGAAGCGAAAACATTACATTTAATGCTAAGGGTCTGAGAGAGCATGAAAAACTGAATTTTTTTTTTTTTTTGGTGTGAAAAAAATCACTTTAAGTGGACCTCATGGGACAAATAAGTAATAAAAATTGTGTGATATGACCCCTTTCGCTTTTTTCAAACCTATGCTACTAATAATGATATAGGCCTACAGCATAAACTGTAAGAAGTGAATATTCCATCATTTTGTGTGTGCATGTTTTTGTTTTAATGGAGTGTGTCTTGTTTTGGATGACCTTTGGCAGTAAACAGGGTGTTTGAATAACTTCAGTGAATAGCAGAACTCGATCTTTCTCACTCAAGCTATGAATAGACCATAAGCTCTAAACGTGAATAACAGAACAGCGATTAACTTGAATCATCTGTTATTGTAAATGAACACATTATTTTACTCTATCTCTCTTTACTCTCCTTTAAATCAAGAACATTTGTTTAGCTAAATGCTGTATTTTAAAATGTATCTTAAGTATCACCTAAACTCTTTAGTCTGAGCGTAAAGATGCTGGGAAACGTCTGACATTTAACAAGCTTAATTGTGAGATGATAACATTGTAAAATAGTATCAGATGCTAATACCATTATAGTACTAAAAGATTGCCATGAAGTACAATAATATTTCCATCTGATGCCACTACTGCACCAATATATCACTTTGTAACATCAAAAAACAAACAAACAAACAAATATGGTGTTACCAGCATACCATGTCCAAAAAACCATGGTAATACCATTTTTCAGTTTCCAAAGAACATAGTAATACCACAGCAGTTTCTTGTATGTATTTCTTGTTAGTGCTACTACAGCGTTTGTGCTTTTGGAACCTGCACAGCATTCTCTGCTGAATGATGTACAGTACTGGTTGATGTGGGTAGAAAGTGCTTGTGCCTGTGGTTGTCTGTTCACTCTCTCTGGCAGAAAGAGAGAACGAGAGAAAGCAAACGAATGTGTTTCACGCTTGTTACATCAGTTCTGACTGACAACTGTGGTGGCATACTCCACGATGAGACCCAGAGCACGGGTTCTCCATCCCCTCCTGTCAAAATGCATCTTTTCTTTCAGAATTCTGATTTACCTCAACCCAGATTGTGCAAAACCAACCTGCCCTTTTGCACTAAACATGACAAACCATAGTACTAAAATAGAGGTTATCTCTCTAACATTTTGCGTTTTAAAATTCAATGACTGGTTTCCACAAAAATATTAAGCAGCACAACTTCAACATTCATAATAACCAAAAAAAAAAAAAAAGTTTCTGGAGCACCAAATCTGCACATTAGATTGATTTCTGAAGGGTAATGTGACACTGAAGTCTGGAGTAATTGACTGGAGAAAATTCAGCTTTGCCATCACTAAAATAAACTTCATTTAAAAATATATTATACTAGATAACAGATTTTTTCATTGCAATAATATTTTACAGTATAACTGTTTTTACTGGTAATTTATCTGTTTTATTAATTTATCTGTATCTTGTATATTAATATATATATATATATATATATATATATATATATATATATATATATATATATATATATATATATTTTTTTTTTTTTTTGCATTCATATGCATTTTGTATTCAGGGGAGTCTGTCTCTAAAAATGCATCATGCTTTAAAAATGTATACTAGAAACTAAATCTAGGTATCCTAGATAAACTTATGATGGCTAATTTTCTATTGAGAAAGTTTTTTATTGCATTTTATTGCATGCATTGTTCATTTTCATCAGAGTATTAGATTATTATTCTACCAGTTAACATATATTATGCAACACATTTACTCACTAAAATGTTTACTTGTCGAGTATTCATTTTTGGACCCTTGGTTAGATCAGTTCTCAGATTTGACAGTTCACCAGTTAAGAGATTTCAAATGAACTGTTGGCTTGGTCAATTAACACCCTGCCATGCAGACTGATCATCAGCACATTGGAGAGCTCCATAACTCACAGCGGTTATAAATTCCTTCTCGTCTCATTCCCGGCTCCTTGTTCCGTGGCCCCTGTTGAGCTCATCTCAGTGCCTTGTCCCTGGAGGACTAGAGAGAGAGACAGAAAGACAGCCAAGAGGCTTTGAAACGTGCTTCTATTTATGCATTTTCTCTCTAATGTGGGGAGGACAGAGTGAGAAAAGAGAGATGAAGAAGCAAAAAGAAAAGACAACTGACAAAACGCCACAACAAAGCCAAAGAGTGAAGGCATTTAAATGGCTTTGACCCTGTCAGATTGTTCCTTGCACATGTCTGAAAAGTTTTCATGCGCATTTTATGAGCCTGTAGTAATGGCGGGATTCATGTACACTGAAAAAACTTTTAAGCATGGTGTACACTGTACAGTTCTATCTGTCCCTTACGTTTGTTGCTTGTCATATTGTACAATATGACCCCAGGGAAATCATGGGCAAAAGCCAAGGCAGATGGTTCAACATCAGTGCTCTTTAATGCCAGCCTGTTTGATATATCTTAAGATTTTAGTCATGAATGACAGCACTGACTGCGCGTTTTACACCATCAGTCACATCTTTCTGACATCCTCACTAGCTATCATCCTCACTAGCTATATTTACATCCAAGTTTTTTAATGTGAATTTTAGGATATTGCATAAAAAATGCTGGATGGAAACCAAAAGATGAACCCTATTTGTCAAAACTGTGGAATAAATAAGATTTTTTGAAAGAAGTTTTTTTTTTTTTTTTATGCTCACCAAGGTCGCATTTATTTGATGAAAAATATAATAAAAACAGTTACAGACTTTGGGCCAGATTTACTAACAGTTTGCGTCAACACAAACCGTCTTTTGGCGTTTAAATAGTAATGTCAGAATTTACTAAAAGATGCGTATAGTGAAGAATTAGCGCTGAAAAGGCGTGTGACCTTATTGAATATACATTTGTAGGAGTTTCACTTTCAGACGCAAAATTTATGGAAGGAGAGTATTAAAATGAATCACGCAATGCGATTTACTAACGTTTGTGATCGTCAAATTACTGGGATTTGCACCATTATTTAACGCCCAAAAATTTGCGCTGCTCTTGGTAGAATGCGCTGGTCATTATGGAAATGATCTGGCTGCATCTGTGTTCTTTAATGTGCACATTGTTAGTAAATCACACGCACAGTTTTCCCCTCCAATCGGTGCTTTTATGGAATTGTGCTCTAATGCTAATTTGGCCTGTTTAGTAAATCTGGCCCTTTGTTTCAAAAACTTTTGAAACAATCCTAATAATTCCAAACGTTTGACTGCTAGTGAAAATGTACATTAAAAACTCTGTTGAGGTTCATCCTGTAAATGTTCTGTAAATGTTATAGAATATTTCTAAAGCAGTGGCTTACATTCATAGAGCTTATCTTTAAAAGCTTTAATGCTAAGATGGTTTCAAGAATTTGTACCTTCCTTTACAGATACTGGCTGACATCCAGGTGGATTCTGTGAATCCTATCCTAAGCTGAGAGAAGCCTGCATACATTTCTGTCCTGTCTGAATAATGGCTTGGCCACCTGTCCTCCCTCCTGAATTGCTGCTCGTCAGGTATACCAAGCATGGTGGATGAGGTAATAGAGCATGAAGGTGGCTAACCAAAAGGGTACATGCCCTTGCCATATTCATTGTCCATTTTCACCTGTCCATACGCACCTGCTTTTTCTTGCTTTTTCAGTCTCACCTGTTCATACTTAATTGTCCATTTTCACCTATTTACTTTCAACTTGCCCATATGCACTTGTTTAATCTCAGCTGTTTATGCTCACTTTTCAATTTGACCCTTCACGCTGCTCCGTTCCACTTGGTTACTGTTGCTAACTCTGACAAGCTTTACAGAATGTCCCACTGGAATGCTGTTTTTCTATAAAAGTAAAGATTCAGTACAGAAGCACTTTTTTTTCCCTCAAAATTGCGAGTTTATATTTCAGAATTTGGATTTTCTTCTCAAAATTGTGAGTTAAAAGCTCACAATTCTGACTTTTTTTCTCAGAATTGCAAGTTCAGTTCTGAGTTTGTATTAATATATTTCAATTTATTTGTAATATATTATGTATATTACAAATAAATTGAAATATATTAATATTATTTATAATTAATATTTTACGTATATCGAAAAATTATATAATTTTTGATATATGTCAAATATATCGTAAATATATATATATATATATATATATATATTTACGATATATTTGACATATCAAAAATTATATAATTTTTCGATATACGTAAAATATTGCATATATTAAATTATATATGTACACACAAAATTATATATGCATTTATATAAATAAATATTTATATAAATGCATATTCTTTGATTTTCAGTTTATTTTAATTGATTTTGATTTGATTTTTCAGTTTTTTAATTCTACTCCCTTACAATTAAATTACTAATTGCACATTTACAAATTGAATTGGAACTTAATAGGCATTCTCAGTTCAATTCTGAATTGTGCACAACCTTGCAATTCACCTATATTTCATTCAGTCTCATTCTCAGCTGTTTAAACTCACTTGTCCATATTCATCTCTGTTCATATGCATCCATCCCCATAACTCTATCACTGCAATTCAACTCAGGAAACATTCTGGCAAGACATAAAAATCTTACTATATAACAGCACTCAAGGGTCTGTGGGGGTCTGCGCTGCTCGCTAGACCTCTCAAGGCACTTCAGAAATCTCTGTATGATTGCCTCTTACAGCCATACCAGAGCTTATTTAATCAAACAAAACAGTCAGCCAAAAATAGACACCAAGGTCGAACACACAAACTTCCACAGCTTTACTGGTGAAAACTCCAGCATTCCTTTGAATAAAACAACTATCCTCCGAATGGCCAAGAGTAGATTACTGCAGACTTACACCATCAAAACAGCGATATTGACCCATCAAATATTCATCGAGGCTACTGTGATAAGCAATGCATAAGCAGAGACTGATCCATCTATATTGGAAATGCAGTTGTCAGGAAGACAGCCTTTATCCATCTGTTAATTCACTGATACAAATGGAAGTATACATCAAATTCTTCTAAACTAGGGTTCCATAAATTTCTACAGAGTGTGTGATGAAACAGGAAGTGGTCGTTGGATTGTCAGTACTCGGGCAAGACATGAATGTGTGGGAAAGATAATAGAGAGGGTTTTATCAAGTGGAAACTCCAGGATTTCAGTCAGGTGGGTATTCAGTGTCTTACGCTGTGGTCAAAAGTTTGGAATAATTACGATTTTTCTCAAATTAGGTCTCTTATGCTCACTAAGGCACAGATGAATTTTCAGTAGCTATTATTCTTCAGTGTCACATGATTATTCAGAAATCATTCTAATATGCTGATTTGATGCTCAAGAATTCTTTGATTAATAGAAATTTTAAAAGAACAGCATTTATTTGAAGTAGAAGTCTTTTGTAACATTAAAATGTTTTTGCGTCACTTTCGATCAATTAGTTTATCAAATCCTTTACCCAAAACTTTTCAATGGTAGTGTACCACAGTTTCCACATCAAAGCTAAATACAGTTTGTGAACAAAGGTATTCTATGCACAACAGCATTTTATTAAAATATCCAGTCTCCCATTCAAAATGACCTGGGAAATGGAAAAAAAAATCAGTAAAATGTTGGAAATGTAGAAAAAAAATTGGACTGTATTGGACTAATTGGACTGTACAATGTAGGAAAGTGGCTTCCAGAACCTGAAAGCTTACCTCCTTTTGAATGATAGTGTATCAAAAAAAAAAAAAAAAAGTTTCAACATTGATAATGATAAGAAATGCTTCTTAAACACTCAATCAGCATATTTGAATGATTTCTGGAAGGATCATGCGACACTGAAGACTGAAGTAATGTCTGCTGAAATTTCAGCTTTGAATCTAGGAATAAATTACATTTTTAATTATTCCAAACTTTTGACGGTAATATGTTTTTTTTTTTTTGCTTTTGTGAGAGGTTGCAGGTTCCAAACTCTCATAACTCAGAATTTTATATCATATTTTGTATTGTCTTTTCACCAGAGCAGAGAGCAGGTCATGGTTGAGCATCTGAGAGCTGTGAGAGTATGCTAGGTGAATATGTCATGCATGTCAGTGCCTAATGCTGAAAAGAGGTAAGAATAGTACTTAATAGCAGACTTGAAATCCTGACTTGAGTTGAAATCATTTTATTATCTTACTTGTAGATTTTCTACTAAGAAAAAATAGTCAATTTTCTGTGTTTGCTGTTAGATACGGCCTTTGGTGTTTAGGATATAATATTTACCAATTGAAATTGACTTTAAATCTGAAGTCAGGTTTACTTTGGATTTCAGTCCACATGGAGAAGCTGACAATCTGCCAAAAGAAGTCTATATGGTGAGTGGTTTTTAAGCACACAGAAGCAGTTGGAGTGCTTCGTTCGCAAGAGGCGACAGTGTCTCAGAGGGTCCATATTAGTGCTGTGAGCCATGACGCCCTAGCGTGGCCTCTGATATCGCTGAGGCTCTGTAGAGAGCTTATGTAGATCCTTTCCTGTAGCACTAAAGGATGCTGCAAATCTCTCTCCAATCATCTCTCGGAGAAACAACCCTTCTGGCTTCTTTTTGAGGGGTGATGCCGAGACTAATAAAGGCTTACCCAGATGTCCTGAGCTCAGTGCTTCACTAATCCTCTTTTCCCTCACTTTCTTCTCTTTCATTCTCTCTGTCCGTCGGCAGGCCCTGTATGGAGGGTGTTCTGGTCAAAACTCATCCTACATGCTGGGGGACCCCGGCCTGAGTTGAAGGGGGACATGTGGAAGGAGATTATCTCTGTGATAACGCAGCGAGTCACACCTGGCTGTCTGGCCTGCAGCTGATTGCAAAGTCAATGGATTATCTTTAGAAACCTACATCAATCAATAAAACCAGTGGAGATTCACTCTATTTTAATAGAGCAGGTGTGATTTAGTCATGCAGAATTACAAATATATGAAATTATTTTGACAAAAATAAGAAATTAATTTATTTTGAATGTAGAAAGGCATCACATGCACTTTACACTGTTACAAAAGCTGAATGTTGTTGTTGTTTTTTTTTTTTTTTCTGCAAGTGACACAGAGGTAATACAATTTCTGAAATGTACAAAATAGCAAAAATAGCATTTTTTTCTTTATAAAATGTCTTATAAAAACTAATCTTTACTCAATATTTTATTGAGATCCCATCTCCCATTGAAAATGAACTGGGAATTGGGAAAAACCTGTAAAATGTCCTTTATTCTATGTCTTTTAGATTAACAGAGTCTGCATTGATGCAAAAAAAAAAAAAAAAAAAAAAATTACTGTAAAAATAAAGGCTTGACTCATATGTAAACATTACTATCACAATCTTTGTTTTCTATTGCAGGAAAGTGGCTTCCACATCCTGAAAGCTTACCTCCTTGAAGGTGAGCAATGAGTGCAGTTCCAGAATAGGACGAATACTGCAGTCATATGTTTTCATACCCGGGCTGTCAAACGGCTGGTTTGAGAGGAGACGGCAGGATGTGTGGATGTGCGTCAGATGAATTGCAAAGGCCAAGCAAAGACCAGAATCACCTGCATCGAGTGAAAAAAACGCCATGTCAGTTACTTCTGAATTAAAACGTATTTGGTGAGTTTGTAGGAGCAAGAGAAAATGCAACTATGTTTGACAGGTCGATTGATGAAACATCAGAACAACGCCAAAAATCTGTGTCCATCAGCTATTTTAGATGTAAAATCCCCTGGATGTTTTTTTTTTTTTAAGCAATCTGCTTCAGGTGAATAATTTATCATGAAAATTCTTCACATTTGTCAAATGTGAAAAACTGCACACAGTGCATTTTTATTTAAAAGAAATAACGAAGCGAAATATTTAATTCATTCATAGGAAGAGAGCAAGGAAAGTTCATGCGTGTGTGATTGATGTTTCCATATTACTGTGGCCCTTAACCTTTTCATTTAAGAGCTTCAAGACAACACAAAACACTGAATGTAGTGGAAGATCTGTAAAGCCTCTATCTCTCTATTCATTTACATATCAGCCTCCCAAAAATTGCTGCCTCTGTTCCTGATATTGAGAAAAACAGCATGATTGCATGTGTGAACTTGCTTTTAACAAAACCTTTAAAACTAAAGTCACTTCAAGATTCAGTAAGTTAATATTGGGTAACTTGCATTGAAAACACAATACACAATAATGCC
The DNA here is from genome assembly GCA_039654775.1 of Spinibarbus caldwelli. Classification (NCBI taxonomy): domain Eukaryota; kingdom Metazoa; phylum Chordata; class Actinopteri; order Cypriniformes; family Cyprinidae; genus Spinibarbus; species Spinibarbus caldwelli. The sequence goes on from CM077255.1 coordinate 14,712,775, forward strand.
AGTTATTTTGTGTATTTTTACTCCATTAGTGAACATAGTGAAGACAGATGTTTCATATGTATGGAATTTATATGTAATGTGTGTGTGTGTGTATATATATATATATATATATATACACACATACACACACACACACACACACATATATATATATATATATATACACACACACACACACACACACACACACATATATATATATATATATATATATATATATATATATATATGTATATATATATACGTATACGCAAATAGTTAGAGATATTTAGAGTTAGAGATATTTTGATCCTAAATTTGAATGGCAAAATGTAATTGAATGTTGTACATCTATAAATATTACATTGGTTCCACAGTTATTAGCGTTGTTCTCGCCATAACAAGGACTAATTCATATTCCTTTGAATTCCCCAGTAATTTCTAGGCTCCAGACATGGCCCATTTTAGTGAGGATGAGCCCATTATTCAGGCTGACCTCTGAGGTTTCAAGCTCAAATTATGAGGCCCAAGGGGTGGAGCCAAAATCCCCCAGCACCCCCTGGCCCAGGTTACCCTCTCGCCTCCTAAAGAAAAATGAAGTGCCTTAAGACTTGGCTGTAGCTTGGGAATAATGTGAACACAACTCAAGGGAAGGAGCAGACATGCTGTTAAAAGGGACATGTTGTGCACCTTCTTGGAGACAAAGACAAATGAAAAGCAAAACAAATATATAATTGGCCTGTTCTGAAATAATTACATACATCTAATGGATAATGTTTGCCATGTTTAAGCACTGAAATCCCCAAAGAGAAAAATTATATCTTGCCATTTCAAAGGCACTGTTTCTCTCTCTCCATTCTTCAGAAAAAGTTTGAGCTTAAGAGTATGGTTCACGTCTAACCCTATGTAGCAATTTGCAATAATATGAAGGCACATTTATTCTGTGAGCCGCAAATAGAAAAAGGAAATGACCTACTTTCACTTAAATCATCTATTGTTTTCACTGCCACAAGAGTTAACTTTTATGCACGACTCGGGTGGAAGCTTCAAAAGTTATAAAGAAATTAATTTAATCCCCAAAAGACTTCCATAACAGGACAGGTAAAGACTCTTCCCAAACTGTATTCCCAATGAAATATCATGTTTAGGATATATTTCTCACTGAGGTAGTCTGACACGCCACTTTGTCAAACTCGACTACCTATTATGGCGAAGGCAAACTTCTTTGTTCCAAGAGGATCTGGACGTATCGCTGTTGAATTGCTGAAACTTAGAGGCTCGTTTCGTCTTCTTCTTTGAGTGCTACATTTGAAAAGGAAAAATTGAAATGACTAAGATGATGGATTGCTGCTTTCAAATGTTTGTCATATTAAATTGAATTCCTCTCATAGTTGGCAGTATTGCTCTTTGTAAGCGTCAGACTTGAGTCAGTCTATTGTTAGGTTCCTTTTCATTGTGTTGTCTAACACAATGTGAAAGCAAAGTCTCTTTTTGATCACTTCTACGTGTGACAAACCAACACCACAACATCAGCAGAATGCCGCTTACAATTACTGATCTGAATTTGGGATTCTTTCCCGTTGTACTGTATATCAGCTATCCAGTTTGTTTTTAATAAGTCATTCTGACCACAATTATAATTTTCTGTATCCTGCTTCATTGAGTGGGCTGTTGGCACAATACACTGCAAACAAAATCAGTGTTTTTAATTAGTATTTTTGACTGAGACTATTTCTTAAATTACATTTTCTTATCCTATTGGGAAATATTTTTTTTACTCTCACTGATGCTGTTCAATGAATGCTTAAAACAATAAAAAATCTATTTGCAGATGGAGTAAGAAAAATAAACTTAAAGATTCTCTAAAAAAAAAAGAAAAAAAAGTTGTGGTATCTTTCAGTTTCATTTCTTACATAAATTCATTTTTTTCTTAGGAATATTTAGATAATATTTTTCAAGACAGAAATACTAATGAAAAATGTGTTTTATTTACTTATGATGTGTTAACGTGTAATTTACATATACGGTTAGTGTTTTCTGCTGTGGGTCAGTAATTTCTTGCCCTCTGTGCACCATGTATCTGCACGGTGTTAGCATAGCATAGCTAACATGCTTATATCAGAGCCTAATGAACAGATTAGAAAGGACACTGTGGGCCAATTAAAAGCAAGGAGGGTGTTTTGCTGACGTTGCGGTGCGGTGAGGTAATTAACACCACTGCCCTTTGATGCGCCCCATGAGAAAAACCCTGACACACACACACCTCTAGAATGCTGTCTAAGGGGAAATGTATTGGACATGCTGTACACTTTCACCTTTGTGTGGTATTACTCACACACGCTCTTGTAGACATTTTTAAACACACTAATGCATACAAATACAATTGAAAACCTCTCCTTTCCCTTGGTTTGGGGATACTGTATGTCAGCTTAGTGTGTGAGATGCTTATCAGTAACACACAGAGTGCAGAAAAGTTTTCTTCCACATGATTTATGTTGTAAAAGCTTCAAAATACTGATGATAAATAAATAATAAATCAAAGTACGTCAGCAAAATCCAGTCATGCTCATTATTTATAGTTGGGTGTTGCCGAACAACCACACATTGTCAGAAAATGCATTACAGGAAATGCATTGTCTTTGCATGAATAAAAAACAAAACAAAAAACAATAGCTTATACAATATTTAATTTATATATACACTACTGGTTCAAAGGTTTGTCTGTATGATTTTTAAAAATGTTTTAAAAGACATTTGTTTATTCTCTTATTTTGCCTTTCTTTGATTAAAAATACAGTAAAAACTGTAAAACTGTAAAACTTTCAGCAGTCATTATTCCACTCTTCAGTGTTACATGATCTTTCAGAAATCCTTCTGGATTCTTTAATTAATAAAACGTTCATTAATTTGAAATATATATTTTGTAACAATGTAAAAGTCTTTATCACTTCTGATCAGTTTAATGCATCTTTGCTGAATAAAACTATTAATATCTTTCACAAAAAAAAAAAAAAAATTGACCCTAAACTTTTGAATGGTAGCATAATATAATCCATATTTTCCATACAAAGTAACAATTTAACATAATAGCATTTTATAATGAGTAATATTGTAACACTTAAAAGTGTTATGCGATGAAAACAAACTAAAAGTTTTGTCTCCCAAACAAGAAATTTGACAGTGGGTTTGTGATTATGAATTGCCACCATCCTACTGAAACACACAGGTAAGTAAACACATGCCTCCCACAACAAAGACACTCTATTAAGTGTATGATAAGAGAACAGGACTACATATTACTTCTCAACCACCTAATCAAGGCCTGGGGGCAACATAAAAGCACTTTAAGTCTCCTTGTCTGCAATTTTGTTCGGAGAGTATCCGTACCCTAAAATAAATTTCCCTGAGAGTGCTACTTAAGATCTCCACGGGGGCTGCTGGCATTTGTCTTAGAGTTAAATTGCTTATTATGTACATACTGTACACTAATTCCATTCTGAACTCTATATTGAGTGAGCAGATTTAACAGTGGCACTCGGCAAGGAGGCGTTGCGTTCTCTGAACTCCTCTGGGTTCTGCTCACCATGGAGACCGACCGCTTATTCCAGCTCACGGGTGTCAAATCACACGTTAATCCCTGAATCTGCACGCTGCAAATTGCAGGGTACCTCAGGAGAAACGATTCGGCCCTCTGATTGTCTTCAGAAAGAGGCAAAGAGCGCGTTTATAGCCAATGCTGGATGGAATCTGATCATTCCTCACTTCTCCCACTTTTACAGCCCAGCACAGAGGTCCAGGTCTCTATTTCCCCCACATTTATTTGGTTCCAGATTCTGTGGAAAGCTAAGCCCTGTAATTTGTTTCATCCCAGTGCCGCCCATCTGCGATATTGACTTGCGGTTTTTCATTCGTGTGGTCGTAGATCACAATCACACCAAATCGTGTGAAGCCACCCTCAGCTATCAGAGTTCACTGCGTGGGATCTGGTTAAGGGACCACGTATCTTGTTCTGACTCGCAGGCCTGTTGCCGGCCCTTTCATCATATGCCTTCACACGGAGAGAGGAGGGGCGAAAGTGTGTTTGACAGTTTTATTAGCATTGGAAAACTCTGCGTGCATGTGAATATGTGCAAAGTTGATGACTTGTCGTCGAACAGGGGAAGTCAAGTCTGCCTGAAACGCACCAGTGGCTCCCCATTCCCCTCTCTGCAGGTGCACCATGCTTCTTTGTCAATTTAGCAATTATATTTCCAATATTTTGCTTTTTAAGATTAATGAAGAAAATACTCACAGTGTAAATTATCCATGACGAGCAGCGCTTTTTAGGGACTTACACAAACCCTAGTTTGGATAATTGTATTTCGTTGAGGGAAGTACCTACGGCATGCACTTCAGAAAGGCAGATAGAAGCATGTATGTTGGTAGAATGAACAGGTGAAGTCAGTAGTAGAACGCGGAGAGAGATAGAAAGCATTTTATAAGAATGTCACTGTGATCTCGCTTTGTTGCAAACAAGAGGTTTAGAGACTATGATCAGTGATTCAGCACGTATTACTCCTATTAACTACGGAGGGAAAGACAAAAACACATTTCTTTTCACCTTCTCTGTAACCTCTGCGCATAATAAAGTGTTTAGCGGACTCGCTTCTTGACTAAATTGAGGTGTATGGAGCTGATGAGACCAGATCGCTGTGGTCGGTTTTGAGTTGTGCTTCATAAAGACCAATTTTTATTTTGAACAATTTCTGATGCAATCATCCTGAGAAATTTAGTGGATGGAGGGCAGTTTTTATTTTTTTTATTTTGATTGGAATAGCAAAATAAAATGTTCCTTCATGACGGATATCATTGAAATAGGTGTCTTGAGAAACTGCACCTGTCTTTACGACAGCCCTAGGGTCTGGAAACAGCAAAAAAGGAGATATTTATACTTCACTTTATGTGTATTGATCGATTGGTTTGCTATCGTTCCATTACACTTGGTCACATAAATGTGACTCTGTACAGCGAATATAAATTCTTGTGCTATACTATTCATGTGTGGATTGCAGGTCTCTCAAACGTGTTTGCTGATGTCTGTTTGGAAAAAGTAGCTCTTGGGATTGCTATCCATCTCAAATGCATTTTGGATGAATTTACTACCTTTCAAAAGTTTGGCATACAAATGTATCCACAGAAATATTAAGGGAAGACTGGAGTAAAATTCGGTTTTGCCATCAAAGAAATAAATTACATTTTAAATAGAAAACAGGTATTTTAAATTGTATTAATATTTCATAATTTTACTGTTTTAAATAAATCTAGCCTGGGTGAACACGAGAGACTTGTTTAAAAAAAAATTAAAAATTTATATATATATATATATATAATAAAAACAAAAACTTTTATAATAAAATAAAAACTTACCGACCTCATACTTTTGGAGAATAGCGTATACTTGGTCTTTTCGTTGAATACTTATTCATTCAGTAAACATGCATTAAGTGACCAAGTGTAAGAACACCCGAAAAATCAGAGGACCGGCCACATGTTTTTAGCCATTCAGAAACATTAATCATATTGCACTTTCAGGTTAGCTGACATGTTTTTGGATGGCAAAGGACAGAAAAAATTTGGTTAAAGTTTGAGTGGAAATTACTGGAAAATGGCTGAAATTACACCTTTAAAGCGAACATAACACACACAGATTCTACCAATGTTGTATTAATCTTGAGTACCTATTGCAGCCTTCATATCTCCGAAGAGTCTTTAGTTTGATCAGATTAATAGAAGACTTAAAGACTTTACTGACTTAAATTAATTATGGCTAACAAATTAACGAATGAAGCACGTTGATGTGCATGCTCTTGCTCTGGGGTGCGTTTCCCAAAAGCAACTATGGTCGCAGGTTCCGTCGTTACCAATAGAGTTCAATGAAACTAACGACCATAGTTAGCTAACGATGCTTTTGGGAAACGCACCCCTGGTTGATTTGTGCGGCACTCTTCCTGGAGAAGTGCCCATACAAGGAATTCTGCACTTTATGATTTCATACAGGGCCATACTCTGAAAAAATTCTTCCGAAATGTTTTACAAACCCTGAAGGAAATACTCTGTCATACTTCCAACTCGTTTTTTGAGACTTTGATCATGTTTAGTATGAGAATCCAACTCTTTAGCAGTGTAAATAAGTCAGAATGTATGAAATAGCATTAGACATCCCCTTTAACTTTTAAAGGAAAGGCAAAATCTTTTTTTTTTTTTTTTTCCTTTTCTCTGTTAACTCTGCATGTTTAGAGGACTCACTCTTGACAAATTGAGGTTTATGAAACTGATGAGACCAGATCGGTGGGGTCAGTTTGTGTTGGGCTCCAGTTTACATTTTCAGCTATTTCTGATGCAGTCATTCTCTGAAATTTACTCTCACAGCAGAGGGTGGGAAGCAGTTTAATCAATAATTTACATAGTTGATAGGCTGAAAACAACCTGGATAAACGTGAGACCAGCTGCCCTTGTGTTTTGGAAAATTCTGAAGACAATTTATTTTTAGACGTAATCACCATTAACTCCCAGTTGAAAATTGCTACCCATCTTAGGGTTAGCTTTAATGAGGACCACCTTCCTCCGTGTTTCTGCGAGATAGTGTTGTACAGTAAGGGATGTGTGTGAATGTATGTTTGCTGATGTGTTAATGAGGTGCTTTCAAAGCAATGCAGCAGGCACCGTTCCAACACCCATACTGGATACAAGGGCCTCGAACTCTGTTGAACCTAGCCTTTGTCATGTTTTGTTTACCATTTTTCTACCAAGGTCAAAGTGCATTTTCAGGGTTTTCTGAGAACTTCTGTTTTCATTCTCCTTCGGAAACGGTTAGGTCAGATATCCAAACCTTCCAGCAGTCTTAAAGTTTTCCAGTCACAGATTTTAATTTCCCTACCCAATAAAACAATGCAGCGCAGTTCACCACAGGGCTCAGAACACTCTCTCCACCTGTTCCCGTAGACGCTACATAAATCCATGTGTACACAACCCACGGTGCTGATTTCTCTAATTTTCTGCCTTTTCTCTTTCTCTCTTCCTCTTTCTCTTGTTGTAAATCAAAATGATATCTGGATCATTCCTAATTATCCAGCAGATTGAATTGATGAGCAGATGCTTATAGCAATGTAACTGCTGTAATAGACACATTTCTCTGAGCTGAAGTCCAAAAATTGTTCATATGTAATTATGTGTAGTGTGTTATGTGTAATGGAGCTTGAACATGAATGTAATGAGCTAATATATGAAGACATTTATCGTCAGGAGAGGTGTGTGTATCAGAAACATAAGCAGGATTCATTTTGCAAATGACGTTTGAGTTGCAGTTATTAACAGGGTATGTCTGAGATTATATGTACTGATGTAGATGGGTTTGAGAGCTCTGGCTTTTAGTAAGACTGGAGTTGTTGTTCAGATGTTGGCATTACAGAAGGAATTGTGCTCTGAATTCATGCATAACAAACCCTTTGAAATAAACAAGTTATATATCTGACAAAATTCCAACATTGGGAATTATTGATTTAATTGATTCACTATTACACAAAATACACAGAACAAAGTTTCAAAGCATTTAAGGCCTCGTGAGTGGCGTCTACTCTCCACTTTTATGCCACGGGGGCACCTATCAGATTGGAAGGCTGGCGTGGGCCAATGGGGCGTGACTAGCTAAGTTAAAGTAAAAAAAAAAAAAAAAAAAAAAAGTCTCGGGGAAAGAATTAAAAAGAGACATTAACACAATGCAAGGACGTAACATTGTTATTATACACTACCATACAAATGTTTGGGGTTGGTCTTTTTATAAGTCTCTTCTGCTCTCCAAAGCTGCATTTATTTAATCAAAATACTGTAAAGACAGTAAAACTGTGAAATATTATTACAATTTAAAATAATTTCCTATTTTAATATACTTTAAAATTGATTTCTGTGATGGCAAAGCTGAATTTTCAGCAACCATTCTTCAGTTTTCACTGTCACATCACGATACTTCAGAAATCATTCTAACATGCTGATTTGCTACTTAAAACTTGTTCTTATGAATAATGTGCTGTAGAATATGTTGGATGTAAAGCCAGCAGTGCTTGAACCACCAGCTGTTCACTAAACATTTTATTCCCATAATATTTGCTTAAATATATCATGACAACTCTCTGAAGATTTTAGTATGGTCATGGATATGACATGCTGCTGAATTGCTGCTGCTGTTGGTTATTGCTGTTTTTGTAAATTATTGCTGCTGCTGCAAAGCAAGTACAGGAACTAGCTACCTGCAATACATACACAGATACAGTGCTGTGAGTATTTAAGACATACTGCTGCTGCACAAATAGCATACAGGTGCATCTCAATAAATTAGAATGTCGTGGAAAAGTTAATTTATTTCAGTAATTCAACTCAAATTGTGAAACTCGTGTATTACATAAATTCAGTGCACACAGACTGAAGTATTTTAAGTCTTTGGTTCTTTTAATTGTGATGATTTTGGCTCACATTTAACAAAAACCCACCAATTCACTATCTCAACAAATTAGAATACTTCATAAGACCAATAAAAAAAAAAAAAAAACATTTTTAGTGAATTGTTAGCCTTCTGGAAAGTATGTTCATTTACTGTATATGTACTCAATACTTGGTAGGGGCTCTTTTTGCTTTAATTACTGCCTCAATTCGGCGTGGCATGGAGGTGATCAGTTTGTGGCACTGCTGAGGTGGTATGGAAGCCCAGGTTTCTTTGACAGTGGCCTTCAGCTCATCTGCATTTTTTGGTCTCTTGTTTCTCATTTTCCTCTTGACAATACCCCATAGATTCTCTATGGGGCTCAGGTCTGGTGAGTTTGCTGGCCAGTCAGGTACACCAACACCATGGTCATTTAATCAACTTTTGGTGCTTTTGGCAGTGTGGGCAGGTCCCAAATCCTGCTGGAAAATGAAATCAGCGTCTTTAAAAAGCTGGTCAGCAGAAGGAAGCATGAAGTGCTCCAAAATTTCTTGGTAAACGGGTGCAGTGACTTTGGTTTTCAAACAACACAATGGACCAACACCAGCAGATGACATTGCACCCCAAATCATCACAGACTGTGGAAACTTAACACTGGACTTCAAGCAACTTGGGCTATGAGCTTCTCCACCCTTCCTCCAGACTCTAGGACCTTGGTTTCCAAATGAAATACAAAACTTGCTCTCATCTGAAAAGAGGACTTTGGACCACTGGGCAACAGTCCAGTTCTTCTTCTCCTTAGCCCAGGTAAGACGCCTCTGATGTTGTCTGTGGTTCAGGAGTGGCTTAACAAGAGGAATACGACAACTGTAGCCAAATTCCTTGACACGTCTGTGTGTGGTGGCTCTTGATGCCTTGACCCCAGCCTCAGTCCATTCCTTGTGAAGTTCACCCAAATTCTTGAATCAATTTTGCTTGACAATCTTCATAAGGCTGCGGTTCTCTCGGTTGGTTGTGCATCTTTTTCTTCCACACTTTTTCCTTCCACTCAACTTTCTGTTAACATGCTTGGATACAGCACTCTGTGAACAGCCAGCTTCTTTGGCAATGAATGTTTGTGGCTTACCCTCCTTGTGAAGGGTGTCAATGATTGTCTTCTGGACAACTGTCAGATCAGCAGTCTTCCCCATGATTGTGTAGCCTAGTGAACCAAACTGAGAGACCATTTTGAAGGCTCAGGAATCCTTTGCAGGTGTTTTGAGTTGATTAGCTGATTGGCATGTCACCATATTCTAATTTGTTGAGATAATGAATTGGTGGGTTTTTTTTAAATGTGAGCCAAAATCATCACAATTAAAAGAACCAAAGACTTAAAATAGTTCAGTCTGTGTGCATTGAATTTATTTAATACACGAGTTTCACAATTTGAGTTGAATTACTGAAATAAATGACCTTTTCCACGACATTCTAATTTATTGAGATGCACCTGTATATAATAACTCGTAACAGATCTATACAGGTGGAGCTGGGGAAGGTGGAGGGTTTTAGAGGAACTCTAGTGAATGCTAACCAGCCATTTATATGTAAAGCAGCAAGCTTATTGGCTGTGTTTGCAACTTGAACCAATCAGCTCGAGCCAAGTAGCTTAACACTGTGAATATCATCAGTTTGCGTTAAGGACCCATCAGCCTGCGCCATCTAGAGTTTCATGACAGAACTTGATATATATAGAGAGAGAGAGAGAGAGAGAGAGAGAGAGAGAGAAGTTGTTTGTCTGTTTGTTTGTTTTTGGGTTGGAAAATAATAAGGTTGGGGGAAAAAAAACTTGTTGTACACTCTCAGAAATAAAGGTACAAAAGCTGTCACTGGAGCGGTACCTTTTCGAAAGGCACACTTTTGTACCTATTAGGTTCAAATATGTACACTTTAAGTACTAATATGTACCTTTAAGGTACCAAAATGGACCCTTTAGGTACAAACATGTACCTTTTGAAAGGTACCGCCCCAGTGACAGCTTTTGTACCTTTATTTCTGATAGTGTAGATTTGGATGTGATCCAAAAAAAAAAAAAAAAAAAAAAAGGTATGTCTGCAAACCCAGATGGTAATTGTTTTACATGTGATGTAACTGCAGCACTTGCAGGCTCTAGCTGGTGATTTTATTGCTGCCTGAATCAGAAATTATTTTCTCCCACCACCCAGTAGAACATTCCTGGCCGAACTACCTAGTGTTTTTAAAACAACAGCAGGGTTGTGTGGTAATTTAATTCCTGTCCGAATCAGTCATCTCTCAATTACAAGGAGCAGTTGGCCCAAAAGTCGTGTTGAAAATCTTATTTGACTACTGCCGTAGGGCCTTTTGTGTGTTTGGCACAGAGAACTGAAATGAACTATGGTCACTTAGTAAAGCTTTTGGAGTGACAACCGCAGTTAAATATAGGTGTAATTTCATTAAATTATTGTTTAGCAGCAGTTTTTATGTTTTTATTGAGCAGTAGGTCTTAATGTCTTAGCTTGAATAAAGATGTGTCATAACTCTATTTTAAACTAATTGCTATTTGAATGCTTTTGAATGAAGGGGCCGTGCAATATTTGTATAGGAACCAATTCTCACTATTAACTTTGCTTATTAGCATGTATATTACTAGCATATTGGCTGTTTATTAGTACTTATAAAGCACATATTCTGCATGACCATATTCTATTTTCCTAATCCTACCCAATATCTAAACTTAACAACTACCTTTCCAACTATTAATAAGTAGTAATTAGGAGTTTGAGACAAAAGTCATAGTTACAGTTAGTAATATTTAATAATGAGAACTGTCACACAAATAGTACTTGTGAAATGAGGGTTCATCTGGGCTCCTAGTACCGTCAAAATAGGGCTAGACTGAGTTCTCCTCTGTTTTTCGATATAACTAAAGCAGATATTTCAGTTGGTTGCATTTTGATATTAAAACAGAAGGAAAAAAGGAAAGAAGTACCTGTGACGACTCGGTAAGATAAAAGATCAACAGCCATAGACGGCTGAAGCCTTGAAATAAAAATAACGAAATCACATCCGTCTGTGAACTTGGGTTCTTCATCTCTGATTTTTCGGCTTCACTTTGTCTCGTCTCTCTGTGTTCAGTCTGTGTAATCTCTCATTTTCTCTGTCTCTCTTTGTGAACTTTTCCGCTCAAAGAACTTTCATGTTGTTAAATTCACAGATGCTCAGTGTCACTGCGCGACACCCGGATTCAAACTCTTTATCTCGCTCTCTTGCTTAAATTCATAAAAAATATAAACACCTGCAGCTGCGGAGAACTCCCAGAGCTCTGGGCCACTGTAATATTTAAAGTCGTAACAAAGTTAGAGGGTGACATTTGGTGTCAAGAGACATTGGGATAAAGAGGCTGTGATATTTTGGGGCCCTATATCTGCCAGTAATTCCGTCAGTGTGTGGCTTTGCCAATAAGAGAGAGAAATTTGATATTTGATGATAAACGAAATGAGATTACTCAGGGCCCATAACTGAAGACTGTCAGAGAGAGATGGAGTGAGTGATTGCTCTCTTTTATGCATGAGTGCTGTTATTCCATCAGAGCTTTTCCTCTGGAAGGTCCCAACTGTTGGCTCTGTTACACAGAGGTCGTTTATTGCCTGATGTGCAAAGTGTCACCAAACAAGATTTATGTTACCCAATCATTATTGCTGGGATATTTTTGGAGCAAGATGGAGCGAAACAGTCTTTTTTTTTTTTTTTTCTTAACCTGTCCGAGGGATGATTTTTATTAAAACTAACAGATTTCAACTTTTACTTTGTTACATGATGGCCTCATTAAAACTGTCTTGGAAATTTTTTATCATGCCTTCATCATTTATTTTGCTGCATTTTAAATGCTTATTATGTAGCTTTTACTGTTCTGTCCTTGACCCAGACACACACTTCCGATCTTAAACTATGAAAATCCATCATAAAAAAACATTGAAACTGAATATAAAGAATAAAATAATCAAAGAGTTTATTTATTTATTTATTTATTTATTTATTTATTTATTTATTTATGTTGTTCTTCTTCTTCAGTTGTGGCATCGTTTCAGTCACAACTGATTTTTACCACTAAAACATTTTTTTTTCAAATGTTTTATCAGCTTTTATATGAAATACTGAAGAAATATGAAATCATTGTGAAGAAAACAAAGAAAAATAGTTAAATATATACAGAACAATTTTATTGTCTGTAACTTTTAATCAAGCTGTAATTGTTTCAAATTATATTATAGTAATATTATTTATTGGTGTTAGCAGGAATGTAAATGCTAGCCACCTCTGAAATTAGTCTTAGCAAGGATTTGTTTTATTCCAAAGATGGTTTAAATGTCATTTTCACCACACAATGCTATTAATACATACTTTGTGATGTTATGGAAATGACATTAAGAAAAAAATAAATAAATAAATGACAGAATGACACCTGTCATGCATGTATATCTATTGACGGACATTTTTAAAGTCAACAGCGCCAAAACTTCTATTCAAAATATTCCAGCCACAGAAGGATATTCACTTTTATTATGTGTTTTTCTGTGGAAATTGTAAGTCTTTCACTCATTGACTAAACCCCACTAAAAACAGATCAGTACAAATGTTGTGGCAGTAGCAGAATGTCAAATATTTTAGGTACTGTGAAACAAATATTTTATCTGTCCGCTAGAAAAACAATACAGCTCATTTGAAACTGAAGTAATGTTGAAGCTAGCTGTCACATGCGATTTACATGCCGCCACAAGCGGTTCATTTTCTAACAGTACCTTCCTTGTTTTACAGAAACCTCTAAGCCATTTCCTATGATTGCATGTTCTAAACATATTTGGATTTCATCTTGTTCATCCACCACCTATGACTCGACTGACATCTATTTTACACCCTCGTAATATCGGCAGGAAAATCATCAACTGTCACAACTGTACACACAAATACACACCAAATAGATTGCTCCCCGCCGTGGGGAGAGCTCGCTATGCCTTTATGACCAATTTTTTATGGCTGCCGCGCTCGGCCTGTGTGGCCTCCACTGTGCTCATAATTCACACAAACACACTTACACACACACTGACATCCCAGTCATTCCAATCTGAAGCAGCAAATGTTACTGTCTAACATATGGGTGACATTGTGATGAAAATACTCTCTCTCCTTTATGCCCTCTCATACAATTGCTCTTTTCTCTCCCCCACCATCTGCATAGGATTGTGTTTTTGCACACTTTTGGTTTGAAATCCGCAAATTATGTGTTTGATGTATAAACGCAATCTATAGTATTTGGATTGAATGTGTGTTTTTTTTTTTTTTGTTGTTGTTTTTGTATTTCTTTAGTGCCATCAAGACCCCAATCCAAGAAGTAAATACCCTCAACACCAAATATAGGTATTATAAAAACTGGATATCTATACAGTCATTTTTAATCCAGTGTTTATTTAAGTGGTGTGATGCAATGCATATAATAAGCTGCTCAGTTATACATTTCAAAAACCTTCCTCTTGTGCATTATTAATTATATTAATATAATATAATTTGTATGATTTTTCATTAATTTAACTCTTAATTTTGGATTTTAAACTGAATAAAATACACAACATGACAACATGGAAAGAAACAAAGACACAAGAAAGAGGAAAAAAAGAAGAGCAAAGTATATGAATATACTATGCAAAGTATATTAATGTACTACTATACATAGACATACTAATGTGCATAGATAAAATTATAAATAATAGTATAATATAACAGTAATTAATATTATTATTAATTTTTTTCCAGGTAATATTGTGATCCCAAAATAAATCAATCAATAAATAAATTTTATTAAAGCCTACATCAATCAGCAACCAGTGAGTAGCACACAAGACATATTACAAACCAGAATCAACACAGAAAAACAAATAATAACAAAAGTAATAGTAACAAAAGCATGTAAAAAAAAATAAGAAAAAGAGAAAGAAAAAAAAAACGTTTATTTTAACCTCCCTCCCTCTTCCTTTATTTCGTTCCCCTTCCTGTTTTTTTTCTTTTTCCCTTCCCCCCTTTTTATTTTTATATTTATTTATTTACTTACTTACCATTTTACTGTTTTAATATGTGCTTCACATATATATATATATATATATATATATATATATATATATATATTTTTTTTTTTATGTACCTTGCATGTAACTATAATACCTTATGGTTATGAAAGGCATGTTTCCTTGTGTTGAAATATTTAAATCCAGGCTTTTATGCATTTATAATATTGTAATATAATATATAATGGCCTACATGGCCAGTAAATTATTAGTTTTTAAAAGGGCATTTTTTGTTTACTTTTAAATGAATGGATACTTTGGCAATATGGTGTGCGATGCTTAATAGAGGGGGTGGTGGTTGAGTGGCTTATGTCTTGCTTTCACTCAGACAACAGGTTGCCCGCGTCTGCCATTATTTTCACACACAATACACACCAACAGATCAGTAAGGCAGCATTTCCTTACACGTATCCGCCCCCAGGGCCCTCAGTCTATCGTTATGTCAACAGATGAGTCCTGCCCACAAAGTGTGTGTGTGTGTTTGTGTTTGAGGGGCCTCACACATTCATTCACCTCGGCGCGTGCCAGCTGGTTTATTCAAACAAAAACACATAGCAGAGCCTCCGGCAGTTGGCCAATCACAGGCTTTCAGTGTTGAATCATAACAGGTCAGTCGACACGGCGATGGCATTTTTTGAACATTTGAAATCAAACAGCTGTGTGTATGCTGTTTACATTTGACCCTAAGCAGCAGGTTCACGGACAAGAAAAGTGTTATTTCACACTTAGAGGAAAGGGGGGAGAAGAGAGCTGTGGAAAATGTATTTATTAAGTGATTTTTCTCTCTGACTGCCTGTTGATTTTGTTTATAATATATTGAACTGATAGGGCCTACATGGTATAAGCATGAAAAAGACATTAAACCTAAATCTGTAAAAGGTATGCATAAATATATATATATATATATATATATATATATATATATATATGGTCCAGTTTACATTTTACAGTGTTTACATTCAAGTATATTTAAAACTATAAAATGTAAAATTATTTCAATTAATTTCATATATACATATAACCACAGCTTTCGATTTCATAAAACTAATCTATATGAATCATAGATGTAGTTTTATGATAGCTACACCGCCGTTCAAAAGTTTGGGATCAGTGAGATTTTTAATGTTTGAGATTAAATTGGTGAATTGGTGTGAATTGGTGTTTTTTTTTTTTTTTTTGTGAGCCAAAATCATCACAATTAAAAGAACCAAAGACTTAAACTACTTCAGTCTGTGTGCATTGAATTTATTTAATACACGAGTTTCACAATTTGAGTTGAATTACTGAAATAAATGAACTTTTCCACGACATTCTAATTTATTGAGATGCACCTGTATGTATGTATGTATGTATATGTGTATATATATATATATATAATGTATATATATATTTTTTGGAGTCTCTTATGCTCATCAAGGCTGTATTTATTTGATCAAAAATACAGGAAAAAAAAACGGTAATGTGAAATATTATTACAATTTGTAATATTGGTTTCCTATTTTAATATACTTTAAAATATAATTTATTTCAGTGACGCAGCGCTGAATTTTCATCAGCCATTACTCCAGTCTTCAGTGTCACACGATCCTTCAGAAATCATTCTAATATTCTGATTTATTATCAGTGGTGAAACTGTTGTGCTGCTTAAAATTGTTTTGGAACCTGTGATACTTTTTTCTTTGATTCTCTGATGATTAAAAAGTTAAAAAGAACTGCATTTATTCAAAATATAAATCTTTTCAAACAATATTAATAATATAAGTCTTTACTATCACGTTTTATCCATTTAACAAATCCTTCCTGAATGAAAGTATTAATTTCTTAATATAATAATAATAATAATAATAATAATAATAATAATAATAATAAAATAATAATCAGTCCCACTTTATATTAGGTGGCCTTAACTACTATGTACTTACATTTAAATTATAGATACAATGCAATTATTGAGTACATACATGTTTTTACATTGTACTTATATTTTTAAAAAATACCTCTATGTAATTACATCTGTGATTGATTTCTGTAATTCCATTTATAATTACACTGTTGACCCATCCCTTACATCTTAACCCACCCTTAAACCTACCCATAGCACCAAACCTGTCCCTAACCTTACCCATATCCCACCTCAATAGTAGCAAATGTTTTGCAATACAATATGACCACAATAAGTACATTGTACTTATTTTTTTGATGTAGTTAAGGCCACCTAATACAAAGTGTGATCAAATAATCAAAGAATCCTGAAAAAAGTATCACAGGTCCCAAAAATATTAATCAGCACAACTGTTTCCAACATTGATTATAAATCAGCATATTAGAATAATTTCTGAAGGATCATGTGACACTGAAGACTGGAGTAATAATGCTGAAAATTCAGCTTTGTTTCACAGGAATAAATTATATTTTAAAGTTTATTAAAATAGAAAACTGTTATTTTAAATTGCAATAATATTTCACAAAATTAGTGTTTTTTCTGTATTTTTGATCAAATAGATACAGCCTTGATGCGCATAAGAAACTTCTTTTAAAAAAAAATTATAATAAAAATCTTACTGATCCCAAACTTTGGAAACGGCAGTGTATGTGAGAAAGCTCCGAAATATTCATTCATTATCACATTTTCCATAAAAAACAACTTAAATTTAGTTCTTCAAAAGAAATGGAATAAACAAGTCCCCACAAGTGATGTGGACTACATTTAGTGTGTTTTGGGGGTCATTATCTGAGCTTTTGGTGATTATGAATCCATGAAGATACAGCTGTTGTTGTTTAGTAAGGATTTTGTGCTCTACAGCAATCTGATGGCAGGTTTTTCATTCCTGGATGAATCCTTTCCAATCCTTTAAAGCAAATGTATACTTGGTTAAGATGAACATTGTCTGATGTGTAAAGTGAAACCAGTTCCTTCAATTGAACTCATGGAAAGCGCCGTCATGCTTGAATTGCCAAGTGTCACTTTTAGAACGGCAGGTGGTTAAAATATTTCCCAAAGTTTGTTGATTTAAAAGCCTCTTTTTGCACTGGATTTGAAACTGTCAGGCCCTCCGTATGAGGCTAAGTGTTAAGTAGACAACAGTGAGGCAGGTGATAAGAGATGGGCTTTTCATCCCCTCACAGAAGATCAAAGTTTTCAAACCACCATGGATCTCGCGCCAGAGAGAGAAGGAGAGAGAGGCCTGATGTATTTTTGCCATCACATCTCTAGTTATTAGCCTCCTGCACCAATCCATCTAGTCAAATGAACTTACGGCAGAATGAGTGGGTAGGTCTGATCTGATCGAATCCAAATGCAGCTTTGGTTCAAATAAATAGCACCAAAATGCAGGTGGCTTTTCTGACTCATTAATGAAAGCCAATGTGACATTTTCAAATCAAATATTGGATTTAGATGAAAAACCAAATTGAGTTCTTACTGCCAAACTTTAAGAGTTGAGGCTAAGAAAGAAAATACAGATAAAGGGTGGCAGATAAACACCGGTATGAAATGGCAGAACATGCAGAGTGATTTGTGCAACTTATAGAGGGAAGATTTTATACGTCTACGCGCACACACTACAGATATTAATAAGCAATGATGAATTGAATTAATCAAAAGTGACTGTAAAGACATTGATAATGTTACAAAAGAAAATCCTGATAAAAGTATACCACGATTTCCACCAAAATATTATGCAACACCACTGTTTTCAACATCGATAATAATAATTAATGTTTCTTGAACACCAAGTCAGCATATTAGAAGGCTTTCTGAAGGATCATGGACACTGAAGACTGGAGTAATGGCTGCTGAAAAGTCATAGCAGGAATAAATTACATTATAAACAATTTTCAAATAAAAAAATAAAATAAAAAAGTTATTTTAAATGTCATATTATTTTACAATATAACTATTTCTGACCAACTAAATGCAGCCTTGGTGAATTATAAAAGACATTACTAAACCAAACCTATATATGTGTATGTATATATATATATATATATATATATATTATGAAATGAAAAAAAAATCTTTAATAAGTGAAAAGTCTTTGATAAGTGAATTCAATGCAATAGTAAGTAGCAATTCATTGCATTAGTTCTTTTTCCCTCTTTTTAAATGTTATATTATTAAATACTGTGATATTTACTGTATTTGCTATAGAAAATTATTCATACCATGATATTCATACCAAGATTTTGGTCATACTGCCCACTCCTACCACTAGAGGAATATTGAGATATGAAAGAGCTAGTCATATATATTTGTTGACATGTTGTGTTTACTTAGCCAGCTTTGCACATAGCTGTTCTGAAAAAAATAAGACCTTTGAACCAATGGTAGCTTTGTTCACAAGCGTTCAAATTCTACTGGCTGAATAGGATGCATGTTTTCTTTCAAAATCCTGCCTCTGTCTCTCTCCACAGAGCACTTCAACAGACTGGAGAATCTCTGAATAGGCCAACAGCAGGAGAAGAGAGACCATGAACAGCTTGATAATGAGGAAGCTGATTAAGAAAATCTGTTTCTTTGCAACTTTGTAGACAAGATGGACTGTGTGGCCTCTGCACCCATTGTTGACCATCTGTAGGCATGAGGCTCCATTGGAAAGACTTTCTTGGTGGTGAAAGGGTGTAGCATTGCCTTAGGGCATTAGTGTGTGCACTGTGTTCGAGGACCCAGGGGATTACAACGGCTCGTACACTATCAGTTGAAATTCATTAACCCCAGTGGATAACCTCAGGAGGGAGGCAGTGAAAGCAACTGCCACTATTGCAGTGCTGAAACCCATAATTATGCAGCCACAGGTGAGACCCTGTAGTCAATTAGACTGAAAGAGGCCCCCGCAGCAGGCTGCTGCCCCAACGGCTTTGGGCCGGGGAAATGGAGGCTCCCTCATGGAAAATTCCACAGTTGTACATTTCCATACTGCATGCTTCTGGATTGCTGCAATTGCTAAACAATTCAGAAAAGGTCTAGCTTGTTAGAATGTATTTTACGTTCACCCTTTGGGGGGCAGCTTGTAACAAAGGGCCCTAAGGAATGTTCCAAACATTGGGCCTATAGGGAAGAGGAGGGGGGTGCTGGCCCCATGATGTTTTTTTTTTTTTTGTTATTGTTGTTTTATTCAATTATTTTCAGCAGACTCAGAAACAACACAAACATACACCAACCATTAAGCACATAAAAAGAGCATTATTATTATTATTATTATTATTATTATTATTATTATTATTATTATTATTATTATTATTATTATCATCATTTAATTAGTATTATTAGTATTAAGTATTATTATACGTTTTTAAAATAATTGTTACACATAACTTTTGTTTTAATTAAAAGTTATTATAATATTTTATTAATGATGTTGTTGTTATAATAAAATAAGTAATAATATTTATTGTTGTTTTAAGAAATTAACTTATTGTTTTATTATTTTTAATTATTAGTATTTTATTATTATTGATATTGTTAGCTTAATAATAATAATAATAATAATAATAATAATTGTTGTTGTTTTTAAAATAATTTTAACTCATCATTTTTAGTTTTAATTTAGAATTATTATTATTACAATTATCATTTTATTAATGATTTTGTTGTCATAATAATAAGCACTCATATTTATAGTTGTTTTAATAAATTAACTTTATTATTATTATTATTATTATTAATAATAATAATTAATCATAATTATTTTATTATTATTGATATTGTTAGCTTTAATAATAATAATAGTTTTTATTTTAACACATCATTTTTAAATTTAATTTAGAATTATTATAATTATTTTATTAATAATGTTGTTATAATAATAATTATAATATATTTAAACTTAAACAAAACTAATAATAATAATAATAATAATAGTAATAATAATAATAATAATTATTATTATTATTATTATTATTATTATTATTATTGTTGTTGTTGTTGTTGTTTAGCCGGTTGAATTTGCAGGCCATGTATAATTTCAAATTAAATAAACATCCCATCTTTCTCACATCTTCATTTAATTGATTTCAAGGATTTATGAAAAACTAATCAATTTATTATTATTATTTTTATTTAAAATGAATTTTAAAGATGTGAAACTAACAAACTATGTATTTTATGAATTTTATTTTGCATTTTGGGCATAGCTTAACAATTTGACGAAATTGAGGCATGCTGAGAAACATCTGATAGACTGAAATCTGAGAGAAGGTCACATTTGCAAGGTTATTAGTGACAGAGTTTTGGCATGGGAATTTACATTTTCCTGGAGTTCCTTTTGTTTTATATCTACACACCTGTCTGCTGATAATAAACATCTGACCGGTAAACAGATGACAAGGGCTTTCCAGCAACCTGCATACTTTGCAATTTAACACTGTTTGTTTTTGGTTCCCTAAGGCCGGTCGAGTGTGTGCTTCTCTGTACGTACATTTACGTGAGAAAGAAAATGGTATAAGGGATGCTCAGACTCTGAAGATGGCGACTTGATGACTCAGCAAAATGATCACAAACCATTCCTGACAGCTGCATAGGGGAGTTCAGGGCTGGACGTCACACTTTTTCTACTCCAATAAATTTCTCAAGGTAGGTTTATTTTTAGAGGTAAATTTCTCTGCCCTGCAAACGGACAAAAGCCAAACAATAAAGTTAAGAAATTGGCTTTTTAAGGTTTTTGATTGATTTGATATCAAATTTTACACTTTTTTTTTTTTCTCCTGAATCTGACCATAGTTTTCTTGGATCAGTTTTGACTATATGTGTTTTTTATTTTGTATTTGTGTGTGATGCTAGTTTCATATAGGCACATATCCTAAGGCCTTGGTTATAGAAATTATAAATATTTCCACCATTATTACCAGAAAAATAGTTTGTTGAACACACATTGTCTATTTGTAACAACATGCCCAAATAGCAGAGCCTATATGGGGCAAGTTGTCACAAGGGGAACCTGACATTAAATAGCATATTGTATATATTATTAGGCCTGAAGGGGTTTATTTTAGAAAATGCACATTATCCCATCTATTACATGACTACTGACCAAATAAATAATAAATTGACATTTAATATTGATTGTCTCGGACAACGGTCAATTGGACACTCTAAGGGAAATTATACAAAAAATATTTGACCACAGAATGCCACGACTGACCAATCAGAATCAAGCATTCCAGACAGGCGTGTAATAAAAATGCAGTTTGTATATGTCTGTATGTACGAATGGTTTGTCGGTGCGTTGCCATAGTGAGTCAGGCCCAGCTAATCCTGAGCCTGTCTTTAAGCGCCGTGTAGATAAGCTTACTGTGCAAGATTGACTTGGCAGCCTAAATACAGAAGACTGAGAGAAACAACCACGCACTGTTCAGCCTGAGGGGACCTAATGGAAATTAATGGGTTTTAAATGTGTGTGTGTGTGTGTGTGTGTGTGTGTGTGTGCGTTTGCCTCTCTTAGCACTGAAGCAGAAGTTTACACAGAGCCAGGATAAACTGAAACTCATCTTCAGGTCAACATTCCCTTAGATGTGGAGAAGAAATGTGATTATGATTCAAATCAACGTAGTTATCTGCAACCCGACGCTCACAGAAGCCCTCCGTGAGTGTTACCCAAGCCCTCCATAAACTCATAAATCAGTCAGACTCAAAACAACAAGCGCAGGAAACTGAGTGAGTTGTTTCCCTTCAAACAGGATGTGCGTCCTCACTGCTCTGAGGGGGAATTACAGACTGGATCCGTGATGATGTGCAGCGAGTATCTATATAGCTACTGGGAATTCTGCCACACCGTCTGGATAAAAGACAAAGAATGAGACTGTCTGTCTGTTTGTTATTGTTCAGACAAAACAGGTAAACCCGCCTTCAAACTCGCACCATTGGTTGAGCCAGAAGTTGTTCTTTGTTTTGACAGCACTACAATATTTATACATTTCAGGAAATCAACCCACAAATGACTTATTTATAGTTTTCATCTGCTTTTTTAACTAGTCTTGCATAGCTGGACCTTCAGACTGACGACAGAAGGTCTGGGAACCTTGGGCGCTTTGAATAGTCAAGGACTGCCAAGAGGCAACCAATCACGTTCAGTTTGCAATAAAATGTGTATTTTCCATGTGAGTTTTTATCCTAACTAGCCGCGTTGGTGACACGCGAAATTTCTAATTTAGAAACGGTTTCTATTTCCCCGATGTCGCGGCTGGAACAACAACCTACAAACTACATGACTATATAGATAATATCAGGTGATTATGTGCTTTATTCAAAATTAAACGTTTCTAATATGAGTTTAAATATAATTTTGTGTGACCTTATAGCCATACTGAAAGCAACAACAGATAGTTTATCTCAGATCTTGAAAATAAATTAAGGCAGTGACTATTTGCATTGTGTAAATAGCGATAGATGATATTTACACTGTGCAATTAGATTCTGTTTACACTAAGTGCAAATAGCAATGGATTCTATTTACACTAAGTGAAAATAGCAGTATTTTTTAACGATATGCTATTTACACTGTGCAAATAGCTATCTTCTATTTACACTGTTAAAACAGCAAGATTTTCTGCTACTTATACTACTTATTGCAAATAGTAGCAATTATCTGCACCTCAGTATTGTAGTACATTATAAAACAGTACGCAATAATAATGTATTGAGTGTAAATTATAATTTGAATTCAAATTATTAAATGAATGCCACCTTATTGGGACTTTTTGATTATTTCCTTCATTTTTATTGAAAATAAATTCCGATGCGGTATGAGATTTGAAAAGGGAGAAAAACATTTCGCCAAAAGGCAGATTCGAACTCGGGTCGATCACGTCAAAAATCACACGCCTTACCATCTACGACACTGAAATTGATGCTTGACGAGCGTCTTTTTTCAGTGTTGACTATCCCAATCAGATGTTGGCGTAAATAGCCTCTGCCAACAAGGCGGGCTATTTGCACTTAGTGTAAATAGACACTCTAATAAAGCAAAGCAAAGATGTCCGTTAAAACTGTGAACTCACTGCGAACCAACGAGTGTATTATCTATAACAAAGATGTTATCAGTCACTCAGTATGTACATTTAACGATGTTAAAAAGCTTTACTATTTTTTAATTAGATTATAGGCATATCCGTTTTGTTGCGAGTGCACTGCGCTTCCAGAGAGACCTCAGACACACACGCTTCTGATTGGCTGTGATATTTGATTGATTCTGTCGCGTCTGGTTTCGTGTCGCGTCTGGTGTCGTGTCGCGTATGGTGTCGTGTCGCGTATGGTGTGGACACCCAAATTGCTTGTCGCTGGAATCTTGTCGCGGCGCGTGTAGTTAGGACACGGTGTTAGGGGTGTGGAAATGTCCACACAGTAACAGACCAGTGTGTAAAACTCTTGGATGTATTTTAAAGAGTCTATGCCGCAAACTTTATGTATTTCACATACTTTTGAAAATCCAAGGTTTAGTTGATCCTGATAAGTGCACATTGTCACAGTTGTAAACACGAAGGCTTTCTTCTTCCATGAGGAGGTTTGGCGTGACAGCATCTTTCCAGGCAGAACGTTAAAGACCGCGACACACACATCTCCCGGAAATTCTGTAGAATTCAAATAATAGCATTTCATTGCAGATTTGGCAAACTATGCAGTGCATTGTGGTTTGCACTCTGGAGATCGGTTTCTATTTTCAACATGTTTTTGCAGCGTTGAGCAATGTAGCAGATCACAGACATACTGTATCTGTTGATTTCTTGAACGAAAGAGCCAATCAGAGGCATTTAAGCTAGAATTCACTCACCGCTCAAATCACCACAGTTTTTTTTTATGTGTTGGGTTCAGCATGAATCATCTCATTATAACAAAGTGTAGACGCAATGTAAATAAGTTTACATTGTGCAGCATAGAGAATCATTGATTATAACGTAACTTTGTGAGATCGCGATGAACTAAGATGAGTGACAGCTTTTTAGTCAAGTCAAGTCACCTTTATTTACATAGCGCTTTTAACAATACAGATTGTGTCAAAGCACTTAACAGTATCAAATTGGAGGATAGAGTGTCAGTAATGTATAATAATAAGATTAAACACTCAAGTGATTTTAGTGATTATAAACGGAGCACTCTTTGCGCCATAGCAATGGATGGCACTAAAACCTTTATATATATATTAGGGCTGTCAGTCGATTAAAGTTTTTAATCTAATTAATTACATGATGTTTCGATTAATGAATCCAATTAATCGCAAAATAAATTTGACTCTGAAAATACCCACAAAAGATTATTTAAAGATATTTTTGTGTTAAATGAGAAAGTATCAAGTAGACATTACAAATTGTAGCTTTAGAAATATTTTATTTGATTCAAAAAAAAAAAAAAAAAATCAAAAAAAAAAAAAAAAAAGACAAACATTTAGGCTACAACGGCCTAATATAAACTATGGAACATAAAAGATGATTTGAGAAACATCTCAGTATTGTTTGTTCATACATTGAAAGTCATTGGTAACCAAAACAGCTTTGTAACCAACAGTCTTCAAAATACCTTCTTTTATGTTCCACAAAAGAAAAGTTTGAAATGACATGACGGATGTGAGAGTAAATTATGACAGAACTTATATATTATTATTATTATTAATTAATTAATTAAATGATACAATAAATAAGAAACTAAATCTGCCAGCAGGTGGCGGTAAATGTCTTTCATTCAATTCGTTGCTGATTCATTCAGGAATGAAGGGCTCTCTTTATGAATGGGCCTTTGAATCATTGATTCACACAATTCGTTCAAAACGCGGATTCATTCAGAAACTAATATATTGCCCTGCATCATATTTGTCAACAGTCAACTGTATGAAATGTAAGATGATGTACAGGTTTGGGGGTGGGGCCAGTGCATTAACTGCACTAAAAAAATATTTTAATTGCATTATTTTTTTTTATAACTAATTAAGTTAACGTGTTAAACTGACAGCCCTAATATATATTAAGGAGCACCCTCACTAATTTAAGAAGCACCCTTAGTGATTTGATTCTGGAGCCAGGCCTGATCAGATGACAACTTCGAAACTCCTGAAGTGTTTCCAATTTACATGTCCACTCTAAGACTGATCAATAGCAATTAAATCGACGGACTTCCAAGAGAGAGATATATTTGCAAACAATTATATATTTATATATAATTTTATATATACATTGCCGTTCAAAGGTTTAGTTTTTTTTAAATTTTTATTTATTTATTTTTTGAAATCTCCTTTTCTCACCAAGGCTGCATTTATTTGACCAAAATACAATAAAAACAGTAATATTGTGAAATGGTAGTACAATGATGAATTAAAAGTTTACATGACCAACATTTATTTGAAATATAAACCATTTGAAAGATTAAAAATGTCTTTACTGTCACTTATGGTTTTCTCTCATCTTTTTGAGCTTAGTCTATTGTATGAAAGACAGCAGCCTGAACATCCTTCAGAATTTTTCCTTGTGTGTTTCATGGAAGCAAAGGCATAAGAGTTTGAAATTACATGAGGGTGAGTAAATGGTGACTGAATTTTCATTTTTAGGTGAGCTATTCCTTTAAAGAGAGCACTTCATGTGTTTACTACCAATGTAGTCTACTTTTTTCTTACTTCCTTAAACGTTTGATTGATTTGCCAAATCCCACACCCCTTTTACAGACAAACTGTTATTTTTGAACAATTCCTTCTTGCACAAGTCCTAAGTTTTATTTGTGCCTAACTTAATACAATACAGAGGCAACATGTGGACAGCTTTTGAGAGTCTGGCTGGAATACACACACAAAAAAATCAAATCTACAGATGCTGACTTTTATTCAAATATGACAAAAATAACCTGGTTTCAATAAAAGCTAACATCAATGTCAGGGATACCTCTGACATAGGTGAAAAATGGGGGGAGGTAATATAAGCTAAATCAGCAAGGCAGCGCCTGCTTCAGAGAGGAGATATAAGAGACGGTGGAGGCTAAATAGGGTTGTTTTTTCTGGAGTACAGAGTAATGACTGTTGTGTGTGGGGAGCAAACATAATCACCTGAATGCATGCTGAAACAAATGCACCAAATTATTGCGAAGAGAGAAAACTATACGTAATGGCATCATTACATCAGGCTGTATTTTTTGTTTTCTTCCCATTTCACGCTCACTCTCTGTCTATTTTCAGATCTGCCAAACATTTCATGTTAGAGAGCTTATTTTATCCAAACAAAAACACATTTTATGTCCTTTTATCATGAAAAAGAACCAGCAATAGATTGATGGAATAATAAAAAAAAAAATGTTCCGGATGCAGTAATTAATCAGAAAATTTGAACACACTGTGACTGCTGTTAAATTAATTTAAATGTAATTTAACACACAATGTTGTTTTCCTGATAACACGAAACCTAATCAAGACAGTTCAGAATGCATTTGCAGATACATCACCCTTCGTAAACACATACAAACCTTTTGCACATTAAATTTAGTTATGTAGCATCATGCAGTAAAATGCTGCTTATCGGTCTTTACAGCACAAAAGTACACAGCACCATAACAGCAACTAAAGTGGATTTGTAGCATGATTTATAAAGTGAGAACAGACCACAGTTTAGCGCTGAACGCCGAATGATAAACGGATGCATTTAGTACCTGATGAATATGAGGGAATTATCACGGCAGGCAGAGATTGTTTGATGCAGGAAATGTTCGTTGCCGTCACGATAACGACATTAATTAATTGTGCATCACGTCGGTGTTTGAAGTAGTCACAACAGCGGCATGTATTTCTGTTATATCTCCTTCCGCTATTCCTTGAGGTAAACAAATGCCTGTTGAATCGCATGAAACCTCTGTTTTTGTTTGCTATTAGCAGGGCGTTTATTAAAAGTGCTGTAGCCAAAGCACAGATTTCATTTAATGAAGTTGCGTTTACAGCCAGACAAAAGCTGTGCATCACACGACGCCACAATCAGCTGATTATGATTTCAGCCACGTAGGGCAGCAGATTTGATGTACTGTCTAATTTAAAAACACAGTGATGAGCCTTTCCTGCGAGAGATTCAAATGGAGGAAATTACAGGCGGGCTTGGCATATGAGCATGTTGTGGTCAATGCTGGTAAATTGAAGAGTGATTCAGTATAATGGATATGTCAGGTGTTGTCCTGCTTTGATCAGAACCCCAGGACGAAAGATGATAATGCCCCGGAAACGCCATGGTGACAAGTCGGCAATCAGCATCACTGATATGTATTACAGAATTAAAACACAGCAAAGACCGAAGAATCCGAGATTGTTTTCCCCCCTTTGTGAGAGATTAGGCATGAATTTGATTAGACTAGATAGTGAATTACACTCACATCCGCACACAATCGAAACACTCGTTCGGTCTGTGCAGAAATGGTTCTCTTGAGCCAAGCATATGGAGAGCTGTCTCTGTTATTGGCCTGATTACTTCAGCTGTCTAGAAATCAAGCTCCGGCGAACTTACCCTCCTCCATGGGTGGGATGGAAGACTGTTTTCTTACAAACAATCAATGCGGGGATAAATGTGGCGTTCGCGACTCCGAGGCGGCCTGCTTTCCAGCGTTTAAAGTAGTAGTCTGGCTCCGTCGCCAACAATTAATGTGTTTAAGTACACATGACTGCCGATTCCATCTGTTTCCTTGTCATTCTGTCAACTTTTTAAACCATCTCTTTTTAGCAGTTGAATCACTACTACATCTCTCAGCTTTTCGCCAAGTCTTCCATCCACCTCCTTTAACATGACAGCCTGGGGAAGGACTTGAAATGCATTCAGAAAAACACAAACATAGGTTTTTTTTTTTTTTCATAGAAGTACTGACAAGTGCTGGCAAATTAGGGACCACAACTGCAATCTCTGGGGTGACTTCAAATTGTAGTATAACGAAAAGTTTCGAAAGTAGAGTGCTCTAGCACAGGTCAACTTGAAAGTTGTATTCAAGGAGACTTTTGTACAGTCAGCTAAGAGCTTGACAACAAAACAAAGTTATTTGTAGCTTTGAAGCCGAAAAACCCTGGTGAATTGTGTTCTTTTGTTGTGTTCCAGAAGTTGGACCCATCTTCTCTATCGAAACAAGTTTGTCCGAAGAGCCAATTGGTGACCTGTAACCGAATACAGCAATATAGCAAAGTACTGCGATCTTAAACTTCATCTCTCACAGCTGACTCTGAGGAGCCACGGTGCTGGAGGTGATTTCATTAGCGCTGCAGGAGGGCACAAGGGTGGCGCGACCATGCAATGTTGTCAGTCTGGAATCGCATGGGTGGAGCTGGAAACACAAACCGCCCCACAGACCTGAAAGTCGTTACCGTACCTGCTAATTAGCTTCATTTGCTAAGAAAACAAACTGGGGCCAGATGGTGAGGCTAGCGAGTATTCATCGATCTCGAATCCCACACAAGCGCACGCATGAGTTGGAAAGTGGGTTGTCCACACAAAAGAGATTAAAAAGCTTCCTCTCCTTGAGCAGATTGGTGGTTGATGGTTGAGAGAAGACAAATTAGCAGCAAAAGAGACAGATTTGAGTGAAAAGTACAATTACGGGTAAAAGACGGGTTTTTGGCTGGCTAGGATGAAGGATTTCAGGTCTAAACATTTAACCAACAGCTCACTCCAATGGAAAGACTGATTACCCTGAGCTAAAAATGCCAAATCAAACATTTCATATTGAAACCTGTGGTGTGCTGCACCAATAATGCAACTGATTGGATGCAGTATTCAGTTCTGTGGATATTTATGACGGTTGCATTAAACAGCTTGCTTTTATATTTATATTTTAGTTTTATATTTAAATGTATTGTATGTATTAGTTATATTTATATTATTTATAATTTATAATGTGCATATCCATCTATATATTTAGGGGATCTGTGCATTCTAATAGAGTCATCAATTACCACACAATTCATTGTTTTAGCACTTTCTGTAATTCACTATTTCATTATTTCTGATTGAAACAGGATATTCAAAGAGAAAAAAAATATTGGACAGGACTTAATTTTATCCTTTGGGAACTGATCAGATGGTGTCCAAAATAGATCCAAAGCAAACTGTGTGTGAGTTAGTAATTTTTTATTTATTTAATTTTTTTTTTGTTTGTTTGTTTGAAAGAAAAGCAATTGCAGAGGAAGAGAAAGAGTTTTTTTTTTTTTTTTTTTTGAATAACATGCACTGATGATGAATCACTCACAATAAGTCCAGATAAGTGCATTTTGATATCATGTTGACTGTATGTGGCAGGTAAATAGGACTGAATTCTGTGAAGAAGGGACAATATTTAATTCACGTAGAAAGGAAGCATGTCTGAACTAAAAATAATACTCAGCGGTACCCTATTGCAGTGCATTGATTTCATTGAATTATGTGTAATTATGCATGTAAATATAGTGATTTAGCCCCTATGTGTTTAGGAACAGCACATGCATAACTCTTATTTTTGATATTACTTTGAATTATATATGATGCTTATATATGATTTCTTTCATTCGGTTTTGTGCCAACTTGTGCATCCTACATTGTGTGTCCAACATCTGTAACCTTGAGCATTTATAGCTCAGAAAACGTAGCTCACTGTTTATGACCAGGTAGACGGGAAAGGCTCTATTCTTTTTGTGGTAATCTAATTAAAGCACTGAAAAGAACACAGAATTCAATAAGTAAAGAGGGTGCACGGCTTCTCTTAATTCAGTTCCTGATCTTTGGGTGGCCAACAACCATGAGAGGACTGGTGGCAATATCCCTTTCATGCTCTACACTCATTTTAGCTAAATAACATGATTTAGGGATGTCTGCTGGTAATCTAATCTTGTAATGTTAGTCTACTGAGACTGCTGTCGTAGCTCTGAGGTGTTTTAGTGCTTGCTAAGGCAAGGATCACTATTATTATTGCTCATACTTACATGATTTTCAGAACTAACCTAGGTATTAAATGTGCGTAACTTGACCTGCATTCATGCTACTGACATGAATGATACCTCAGTTTGCTTGACAAAATAATAATAATAACAATAATAATAATACACCACAAGTGGTAAAGACAGAGACCAAAATATCATAGAGACTTGTGGTTGTTTTTTTTTTTTGTTTTTTTTTGTGCTAAAGCAAGTAAGCAACTATTAAGTAACCATCTATGGTAGCAAACAACCTAGCCGCACAGCAACACACAAGCAAACACTCAACAACCATATAGCAATGTACAATTTATTTTTATTTATTTTTCAGAAAAAGAAAAATCAGTCAAATGCACATACAGTACACAATGCATATTGTGGTCATATGAAGTGTTTAAAGCGGATAGGAATTCACTGTAGGACTAGACTGCACAAGTAGAATCAGTCTGGTGATTAAAGCGCTGCTTCTGAGCATCTGATGACAGGAAGAGAGAAGCAGAGAGTAACTTTTTAATGAGAACCTCACAAAGACGGAGGAAAAAAAAAACCTAATGAGTGTCATATAAAATTACTGCAGTTTGTTTTGTGAATGTTTATTTGTTTTCAGTGCTTCTCGTCTCTGTTACGACCTCTTTCTAAGACAAATAGGTTAGATTCTTGTATGATTTATTTTATTTTATTTTTTATTTTTTTTATTTTAAAGGAATATTACAGGTTAAATACAAGTTAACCCTTGTCAGCACTGACATGTAGGGTTTGAACAACAACATAGTCATCTAGGATTAAAGCCATAAAAGACATTTTTCTTACTTAAAAATAATTAAAGAAAATAAAACAAAACATTAAAAAACTTAACCTGATGTACTAAAATTAATAACAAATAATAAAAAAAACATAAAAATAAAATGTAAAGAACTATATAGACCTATTAAAAACAAATAAAAATGTCAAAAACAACAAAATTACTAAAACTTTACTTAAAATTAATTCAAACTATTAATAGTATATACTAATAATAGTTTTCAATAAAAACTGATAATATTACCTCAATTATACTCAAATTAGAATTGTTGGGTCTATGTTTACCTTATGTAAATTTTCATGCAATTCCAAAAATATTTGTCCGCTAATGATTATTCGGTCCTGCTTTATATTGTGTCCCTAATACCGGTGTACTTACATAGTAACTAGATGTGTACGTAGTATGTAACCACAGTGTAAGTACACATTAGTACATTGTATCTACAACGGTAATATTTCTGTAACTACACACATGTAGCAACCCTCCGAATGGTTTGTGTAAGTACAAATGTGTAACAGGACATTGGTAACAGCACTTTTTTTTCACTTCACTAAGTAATCGTGTAACAGGAATTATATAACTACATTTTGTAACAACAATATGTATAAGAGTAATTGGAACAATTTGATCCAGGGGGTGGAGATGTGTACTGTAGGTTTAGGGGTGGAAACGGGCAGGTTTAGGGATATGTGAAGTGGGAGGAGTTGGATCTCGAGTTGGACTTGGTGCACCACTGTAATACCAGTGTACTTACATGGTAACTCCTAAGGAACTGTCCACTTATTATAAAGTGTAACATTCTGGACACCAACCACAATTTATATGTAAAGCCTAACTTACTGGCCGCTGCTGTATAACATCAGAGTAATTACATGGTAAACCCATAGGAATTGTTTACTTAATATAAAGTGTAACACTTTCTTTACCAAAAAGTGCTGTTAGTCCTGTTACACATTTGTACTTTCCTTACCAAAAAGTGTTGTTACCAATGTCATGTTACACATTTGTACTTACACATACCATTCAGTGGGTTGTTACATATGTGTAGTTACACAAACATTAGAGCTGTAGATACTATGTATCAATGTGTACTTACACTGTAGTTACATACATAGTAACTAGATGTGTACGTAGTAAGTACACAGGTATTAGGGACACTTAATATAAAGAGGGACCGCATCGGTCAACATAATGTGTCTATGCTTACAATAAAAGCCTATAGGGTAGCCAAAGACTTCTGTTGTGATTGCATTTCCACTGACATGTTTTTTTAGTTTGTTTTCACAAAGTCTAAATAATTTTCTGTGGTAATCAACATCATGCCACAGATGCTGTCAAGAAAGGTTCACTTCTATTTAACCTCAAAATACTGCTTTAAATTCAGCCATAACCTGAGGAGAGGTTAAGAAAAGGGAAATGTTTCATTTCCAGCCCCTGTTTTACTGTTTTTTGTCTTTTTGCCTTGAGAAATACAAAAAAACAAAAAAAAAAAAACAAAAAAAGCACCAGTATACAAGGTTCAAGTGAGTTTCAGATCATTTGTAATTTCCAAGGAGACCATCTACATTCCTGGCAAGGAGCGCAATGATAAGTAGACCAAGGTCATTTGCGTAATTTTCCTTAAAAATGTCCTCTCAGCCTCTGCTCCATCTCTCGCAATGTCCTACCATCTAATCTCTGCCAAGATCTGAGGAGCCCATTAGCTTGCTGTCGGAGGGGTCTGTAAGTAATCGTTTGCCGTAGAGGAATGAAATTGACAAGTGCTTAAGCCTTGAGCACAGACAGAACACAATTCCCCAGCACATTTCCGATAGCTCTATAATCAGACGAGAGATAGAAAGTCACATCCTCGGCCCATCTTAAGAATCTCTATCTCTCCACCAAATGTTGCCCATCTCAGATGGAAAAAAACTTTTTTTATTCCTCCTCGCATCTCTTCTCTCCTCTCAACCTCCTTCAATTTCTCTGACTTTTATGCCTTGATATCTCCTTCCTTCATCAACTTCTCTCTCTCTGTCTCTCTACAGGCCTATAAATACTGTGTGTGTATATAGCCTATATATACACACAGTATATTAAAAAGATTCTTCAGTAGAAATAATGATAACTAGATGTTAATTCAGTAACTGATTCTTTTTTAATGATTAAAAGGACTGGCTCAAAACAGTAATTTGTTTGTGAATCGGCTACACTGGTTCTGTTTTTTTTTTTTTGTTCCACTAAAAACAACCAACTCAAAAGAGTCATTCATTTATGAATCAGACTTCACCGATTGTGCTGTATGTTGTTGATTCACTAAAAAGAACTGAATACTGATTGCACTCTGTTATTGACTCATTTAAAATATCTGGTTCAAAAGAATAATTTCTTTGTGAATCAGACTATAGCAGTCATGCTATATGTTGTTTCATGCCCTTTTTATCTACACTAAGATAAACTAATCATGGCATAGTTTATCATTAACTATTAGCATCTATTTGATTTCATTTAAATAATCATATTTTCAAAACGCATTTATTTAGATTGCTTAGAAACAGCATTAATCTGTTCAAAATCTGGCTAGCTGTGGAACAAGAAATATTGAATTATTTTAAACATATGAGATAATAATAAAAACCTGGTTATTGTGTATTTAAAACACATTTAGTTTATTAGTAATACTCCAAAATTCTTATTTTATTTCATGTATGATTTACAAATATGCATTACATTATTAGTTTGTTACAACTGTGTATTATAAGTAGATGGAAATTCTGCAAGTCAGCTACAAAAATCATAAATTTAGGCATTTTTGTAAATAGACAAACAGTAGACATTATTTCATAATGAAATATACAGTCAGAGTATTATATGTTGTATGCTGTTCCAAACATAGCAATTTGCAACATTAGATTGCTGCACTGCCGCCTTAGCATTCCCTCTCTTTTCTTCCTGTTGTACTCTCCTTCCTTCTCATTCACTCTCTTTTTCTATTACCAGCGAGTTCATTGCAGTGGCGTTTAAAACACACATCAGTCACTCAAATCATCGAGTCCTGGAGCTAAAGCCCAAGACCTTCAGATGTCATTGGGTGCTCTCTCGGCTTGTGTGGCGCTCTGCGTGTTTGTGTGTGAGTTACGAAGATATTGGGGTGTAAATCTGAGCCCCTGGACAGATGGTAGAAGCATCAGAGCACCCACGGATGCACTCTTCATTTTTATTCAGGGACAGCATGGAAAAAAAATAGTTGGATAGGAGATAGAAGGAGTGAGGAATGGTTAGAAACATGAGGGGAAAATAACAAGGCATTTGCACAGTCTTCGACAGTGGTCGAAGATTTGAGTTTAAATGAAAATGTTTGTTTTCTGACAGATTATGGCAATATAATAGTTCCTTAAAAGTGATAAGTGATATATTTTTATTTTGTATGTTATTCAGGGGAAAATATAAGTAAGCCATCTGTAGGTTGATTCCCCTGAAAAGGATAGAGTGCAACAGTTAGGCTCTGGAAGTAAAAATCCCAGTAATTTTCTCCATAGGCGAATTGATTTTGAACAATAACTTATAAACCTTTAAAGACTGACCTACCGTGTGCTACTAGGTTGTTAATGTTAAAGCCACCAGCCCACGTTATTTCGGTTTAATTTTTAAATAATGGTGTTCAACAGTAGAATTCCTGCTGAAAAACTACACTACCCATGATTCTGCAGTGAAAACTCTACCAATCAGAGAATCGCGACCAAAAGAAGACTATAGCACCTGCCCACTTCCATCAGACTTTTCGTATGCTCTGAAACTACTTAAATATTTGTATACATAATATATCTAATATAATATGCAATTATCTGTCATTTTTAATTTATGTAATTCACGGTGCTTCTTGGGATTGTAGTTCTTTCCCTCATTGAAGTACATAGTCTAGTACCTTTGTCTTTTTATCTGATTTTCAAATGTGTTTTTGCTTCAAATGAAAGTTTTTAATGGTGTGATTCACTTATAGCTGGTTGGTTTGGTTCATGGTGTATAACTCTTAAAGCTAGACTTTTTTTTTTTTTTTTTTTTTTTAATTCCTAATGGGAAAAATACTTCTGGAACCAAAGTCGCTGAAAAAGTGGCAGCACTGTTGCACTCTATGGCACTTAGGTGTTCAAATAAGTCAAAATATTTGTCATTTTAAAAAAAAATTAACCTTCACCTTTAAAGTGCAATTTCTACCTGATCTGACACTCTGAAAATTACATATTTTTAATCTAATGTATTCAGGTTTATTCAGTAATTTTAACCAAATTTTGACAGCCACTTATTTTAGATATATATATTTTTTAGGATACCTGACAAAGAGTTTTTACATTACATTGAAACTTCAGAAACTGAGATCTTTTAGCAAATATTGGGTTAAATATGAGTCTAGATATTAGATATTAACATTTTTAACAATGTGTAACATAGAAAGACAAACAAAAGAAGAAATCAGTTCAGCTAAAATAGATGTTCTAAGCCATTAGTAAAGCTCACAGCTGTTAGAGCTCAGCTTTAATTATTATTTCCGCTTTTTACAAAGAGAGACCAAGAGAGAGAGATGGAAAAGAAATCTTTTTTTTTTTTCTTTTCTCCAGCAAGTGTGAAACATTGACATGGTTGTGTTTAGCCTGTTACATTCAGGTTTATTTTTGTCTGAGGTGAACCTAACATATTTGGTCCCTCAGCCTCCTCCATTAGCTGCCACTCAGAAATACGCCCAGTGAAGCCCTACAAACGCAGATGCTCAACAGAACAAAAGCCCGGAGAGAAGGAGGGGGGTTTGGGTGGGTGCAGGAGCCCATGTCAGGGTCTGTGACTCAGTATGTATTTGGCTCTTTATGATGCTCACGTCCTGACTCCGCTGTCTTCCTGTCTCACTGACAGATTGAATTGTGACAATATTTCTGACAGTATTCCCATGATTTCAGACATGGCTCTGGTGGTTTGAGCTCTGCCTTTTTTGTTTCACTTAAGGCCTGTGTGACTTAAAACTGTGCACTGACTGGTTACTGATTCTTTGTTTATATGACTCATTCAGAACAGATTTCTTATATAAAAAAGAGGTACTTTTAATAAAATTAAGATGTTTTGTTTTATTATTTTGATTTACTATTTTATATTCTTTATTTTATTTTTAAATATGTTGTGGCTGATAGGTTTGTGACCACACTGAAAATCTAGAGTTTTTGGATTTTGAAAAATGTGAAAACTATGACATAAAATGAAAAGGAAATATTTTAGATTTTGCACTGTTTTCAGGTCTCCGTTCACATGTAAGTCAATTTGTGACACTGAGCATGTGATGTTCTTGATTCCACTGAAGCTTAAGATGTTCTATGGGATATTCTCAAATTGATCATAAAGAGACAAGTGATTTTAACACAGTGAAATTTGTGGAACTAAGTCATTGTAATTGCATCTGAAAAGGCAGGAATGGACAAATAATAGCCCTTTACAGAGCGCTGGATAAATTACCTCCAGTAACAGTGATACTAATTAATGCACTGGAGCATTTACATGAAACTCCTTTAATTTCTCTTTTCAAATTCTTTCTCATCTCCAAAGAATTTTTATATTTGTCTTAGCTGCTTTGTTATTGCAGAAAATAGATGAAAACCCAGCCCATTTACCATTCTCTCTCTCTCTCTCTCTCTCTCTCTCTCTCTCTTGCACACTTCAAAAGATAATATATGATTTAGAATTAAACCTGAGCAGCAATTTCATTCTAAACTGACCTGGGTGACCTGCACTGAGGAGACGTGATATTAGCAGATGAAGTGGCTGTCTTTCTGAGAGACAATGGTCTGAAAAGCTTAATAAAGAAGTACACATTCATTACCATGAGACATTGTATGGCACTTAGCTTTTTAATCTTATGGGACACTGTGATGTGTATCTACTCTGATAAGGGGCCATAGACTTACTAAACAAAACAAAAAAAAAACAAAACAAACAAACAAAAAAAAAAAACGCCCATTAAGGTGCCTTTTTATGTATATGAGACACAAGAAGAGAGACAGACAGTGAAAGAGCGAGCATAGCATTATTATGATGTCCAGGTTCATTACTTAATTAGGTCAACGCTTTATTTTCTTGTGTTCTGACAAGTGCAATAGATTGGGGCTGAAAAACAAGTGGGAAAAATATATGTTTGCATTCAGAAAAATGTGATTATTGTCTGCCCTAGATCTGTTGGGGAGCAAGGAAGGTAAGAGATTACCTCATTCTTAGATTGAGGTTTCCTAGATTAAATCCTCAGAAATTGGGCAGATATTCCCTAAAACATGTCTGAGAGTATCATCATACAAAATAAAATAAAATAAAATTACAGCTGATAATATTACACATTTAGATTTTAGAGTTTAAAATGAATGAATTGTCTGAATTATGAGATGACAGATTGCAATTACATTTTATATTTTCTTTATTCCAAATGGGCTTCCATAACAAACAGCTTTTTAGGATCTGGAAAAATAAATAAATAAATAAATAAATAAATAAAATAAATGAATACATTGTGGATGGATGTGGAGTGCAAGAGAACCATCACACTGACATACACTATTCTTATATTTGTTAGAATTGACAATAGTACACGTCTCGGCTCTAGAGCCATGCAGGCTCTCTAAACGATGATAACACACTGAATATGACCGGGAGGCTGAGGAGATGAGTTTTTATGAGTGAGTGAGCTATTTTGTGGGTATAAGAGGAAGATGTTTACAAGTGCCTCTGATGGAAAAATTTCAACTTGGAGATGAAAGGGGGAAAAAAAGCATAATTTCATATTTCGTAGACACATAATTTTCTCTCAATAGAGATTTTCTCTGTTGCGCTGTACAGAAAGCGTTCTGTTTATATGTATATGCACAAAAAGGAAGTACTGTGTTGCTATAGCTATAGAAAACACTGAACTTTTTTTTTTTTTTTTTTTTTTAAATTCCCAAAAAAGGTAATTTTACTGGCAATTATGTGTCAGTTATATACCAAAGATCATCGGCTGAGGCAGCCAGACACTACATTTGACCCTCGGCACAGAGAAAGCATGAATAACTGACGTAATTAAATGGTTCATTGCTCTGCCTGTCAAATATACGATCAGCTAATATCCCTTCAGCCTTTCCAAGACTCACGCTTGATTAGTTGGTTTGACTTCTTCCCCTGATCCTGCCGGTGGGGGTCAGTGGTGAGATGGAGCGTGTGAGGGGTGAGGAGGCAGGCGTCACTGACTGTAGATCGATATTCTGGTCACCATGCGAGGAAAAGTGGATTGGGCCACCTATCAGCAGTGCCAAACCGGATTAAAATCCTGGAGATATCGTCCCACAGCCAAGCAGCATTTGCTCTAGAGAGCGCCCGGCTTATATGGCAGATGGGAGACTATTAAGATGAACTCGGAAAACAACAAGGAAGTATTTTCTCTGTTTTTTCCTCCCTTGTTAGAGAAAAAAACCAAAATACATAAACACCTGCTGTACCGTCAAGAGGCCCTGATGGGTTTAACAGAGGAGGAGAGAAAAGCTTGTTAAGTGCTCACGTCTCCATGTTTCGATGAATAAATATGAAGTTTGGATGCCAGATCTCCTTAAACGCATGCGGTCTCATGGAAATTAAGCTTTACGATCTCATCTGCCGCGGTAGCCCGCGAGGCACTGTCTGTCTTGTATGTAATGTGATTCAATTTAGCCTCCAGAATGCTTTGCATACGGATGGGCCATATCCAAGAATGCTTAGTTACGAGCCATAGTTACAAATCCCCAACATTCATCAATTAGCATTGATAATGCCAATCGCCTAACATGCTGTTATTTCTCCCCCCAAGTAGGGTTGGGAATCAAGGACTGATTTGTATCATATTTGGATCTGAGTGATTTTCATAATGTCTACTGAAGGGACAGATCACCCACAAAATGAAAATTCTGTCATCATTTACTTGCCCTCATATTCTTTAAAATCCATCTCAGACAACTTCCGAATGCATTTTTAGCATTTTTTCTTAATTAATGTAATTAAGTGTGATCTGATTAATGAAAATGCATATTAAATCACAAGTTGTAAAGGGGACATAAATTATCTTTAACTATCTTTCTCCAACAAATGACTCTTACGAACTAGTTAT
This sequence comes from Spinibarbus caldwelli, assembly GCA_039654775.1. Taxonomy (NCBI): domain Eukaryota; kingdom Metazoa; phylum Chordata; class Actinopteri; order Cypriniformes; family Cyprinidae; genus Spinibarbus; species Spinibarbus caldwelli. The sequence continues at coordinate 14,752,115 of CM077255.1, forward strand.
TTTTGTTGAATCATTCAAAAACACTCAAATCAAAAGTTGCTGGTTTACTCTTGTAGCTTAAATGGATAGTTGATGTCACATGGACTATTTTACTGATGTCCTTGCTATGTTTCTGGGCCTGGGAACATTTCAGTTGTGTTGCTGTCTATGCAGGGTCAGAAAGCTCTCGAATTTCATAAACAATATCTTAATTTGTGTTCCAAAAATGAACGAAGGTCTTACTTCATTATATTTGGAACGACATGAGGGTGAGTAATTAATGACTATCCCTTTAAAGGAATTACTCACCTTCAGGCTATCCAAGATGTACAGTAGATTGGTTTGTTTCTTCATCAGAACAGATTTGGAGAAATTTAGCATTATATCACTTGTTCACCAACGGATCCTCTGCAGTGAATGGGTGCCGTCAGACTGAGAGTTCCAACAGCATCTCAATGCATTTCATTAATCCATTAGTAATGTCAATAATCCACAAGATGCGTGTTTATAATAAATCCATCAAGACTTTTTAAACTTTCGGCTAAAATACGAGTCCTCTATCCATAATATTGCTTCCTCCTTTGAAAAAGTAATCTCGTCTGAATCAGGAGAGAAATATGCACAGATCAAGCACCATTTACAAGCAAGAGCAGTCCAAAACAGCTCTAAACAAATATATCGGTGGATTTGTTTCTTACAAACACACTCTTTACAAAAACATTAATTGATGGACTAGAGTTGTGTGGAATACTTGTGGATTATTGTGTTGTTTGAAGTCTCATTCTGACAGCACCCATTCACTGCAGAGGATCCACTGGTGAGCAACTTCAATTCTGTTCAAAAAGAAACAGACTCATCTACTGTACATCTTGGATGACCTGCAAATTTTCATTTTTGGGTGAAGTATTGCTTTAAATCAGTAAACTGGCTGCCAGGTTGTTTATATTAAGTGCAGTTAAAGATTCACATTCAAAACATTGATTTATGGGAACTTTTACACCTGGAATATAAATTCCCATTTAAGCAGAACGTTTTCAGATAATTGTTAAATACCCTTCTGGTTCCCATTGCAAGTTCTAAGTCAACATTTGTATTGCAATCACATCCACTTCTCTCTCTTCTTTAGGTTCTCATGTTCACCATTCTCACTTCATCCAGACCACAGATTGCCTAACTCACAGCTTTCAAATGGAAGTCTGCCTCTGATAGAAAGTCTTTTCTCCACCCCTCATCCCTCTCTCTCTCCCTCTCTCTGAGAAAAGGGTTGAATGGAAGATGCTCCTGTGGCTTCTCTCCCCATCTTTATCATTACAGCTTCCTATTATCTGCCTCCAGCCCCAGAGATAGGCTGCCTGCGGTGCACCATGGGAACTGCTCTGTTGCCGTGCATTGGGATGACTTCTCTACTGATGTTTTCCTGCTAGGGCCTCTTCATTCTGTCAGTTCTGCTTTTCTCCGCTGCTGCGCTTCCTCCCCCGACTCCCGCTCTGTGTCTGTGTGAACATAGATGAGGTATTGTCAGCCAGGTGTTTGGTATGTCACTTGCGTGTAAGCACGTATGTGTGTGCGAAAGCATTTCAGGTCGAGCGCTAAACGATTGGTTACTGCGAGAACATTACGTGCTTTCTAAATAACCGTGACAGGCGGCGAGCATGCACTCTAATGCCACATTTAAACTGATATTTTGTTTCTCTCTCTGCTTATTTACCACATTCCAGTATGCATAAATGTGCGGACATTTGAGTGTGCACACGGACGCGGGCTGCTGACTCACCCTGTGTGAATCTCTGTGTGGCTCAGAGGCATGAATAAATACATTTCTCGCTGGGTTAATTGCATCCTGGTGGCCCGGTGCACACCTATAAGAATGATGGGCCTTACACACACACACACACACATAAAGCACTCACCTTCTAAATCTCACTTAACCTTCGCTGCACTTCAAGCTCGATGAATCAGACACTTTCCAAATGCTCGACTGTCCTAATCTAGGACAGCGTTTTCTCTCTCTCTGCTCTCTCTGTTTTTTTTAATCCACTCCTCTGGCTGTCACATTCTACAGTCACTGGAATTCCAGAGCTGTGGTGAAGGTCTATTCCTAATATCACTGCAGGGGATATTTTGGATGATATATATATATATATATATATATATAAGAGTGCACATCTCGCAAATATTTAGGCTATTTAAAAAAGCGCTTTGAACTTGCATATGATTAAGCATAAGATTTTGCTAAATAAATAATCTGTTTGGCTGACCAATGGCAGTTTGGGTGAATATGTGGGATAACTATAGATAGATAGATAGATAGATAGATAGATATAAATATTATACAGTTGTAAGAACAGTTAATCCTAGTTAATAAGACAAGATAAAAAATAAAAATAAAAAATATTAGAATAAGTTAGTTTAGAATAAGTTAGTTTGGTGACACTACTGCAGAATTAATAATAAAAGATTTAAATAAAGATTTAAAATTTATAATTCAAATATCACACATTTTTAGACAAGCTAGCAAATAAAATATTATTATATTATTAAAATAAATTCTTTTTAAATTTTAAATTATTAATTGTTTTTCCAATTCATTTTGGTGACACTAGTACCACAGAAATTACAAAATTCAGCCTTAAAGGGGATGATTTACACCACTCTCTGTAATACCTTTCCCATACACTGCATGTGCAACACAGTAAACATGATATTTGCTTCATTTTATAAACTGATGTTTTGATTACTGTCTGTGGCAATCAACAGCATGCTGCAGAAGCTGCTTATACAATTTAGATATTGTTATACATTCCTGTATAATATCTGTCAGTCTCTGATTCGTACATACAGGAGATCTGAAGAAACATTTTCTGTGTGATGAAATGTTTTACAGGCTGTATTCTGTTCCTGGATCACTGTCTCTTATCACACAACAATTCATTTAGTGGATCTACATCTGTAGCGGTACAACAAGGCCATGCCTCCGGAAAACAGGGAATAGCAGCCCTTCTCAATATTCAATGAGGCACTTCTCTCTCTTTTTTTTTTTCTCTTCTCACATAGCCTTTGTGACCCTGGCCTTCTCTCTCTCTCTCACTCTCTCTCGTGTTGGATTGTCCCTGCAGTGCTGTTTCTCCTGTCTAGTGTGTGTGTTCCTCAGCGTTTAACACAGGCCCCTCTCACCCTACTCTCTCTCGCTGTAATCTCGCCATCTGTGCCTAATTGACTGAGCGCCTGACGTCTTTCTGTGGGGATGGAAAAGCACCCGAGTGCCAGTGAAGAAAAAATGGAAAAGAGACATGATGGCGAAAGAGATCATCAGAGAAGTTGATTCCTCAATGCACTTGTCACTGCTATGAACTCTAACCTCTGTAAAGGGGGTGGGATGTGTGGAAGGATGTGCAACTTTCTCTTCCAGTCATTTTTCATTATTAATGTAATGGAATTTTTCCATCTGCAGGAATGATGGGGTTTCACAGGTGGGTAGGGTTGTTTTTGTCAGATTTGTGAATGAGCCATTCTTTTAAAGGCCAGTTCAGATGCAGAACAACGCCGACAGAGGACAGCACGTCACTTCTCAGACATTCCAAGACCGACAAACTCTGATTCAACATGTTCACTGGGCCAAAACAAGGGCCAACGGACAGGGGTAACACACTGATCTGACAAAACCCAACGATTGTGTCTGTTGTCGCTTGTCGCCGTCTGTTGGCGTGGTGTGAACTGGCCTTAAAATTTAAGAATTGAGAATTATTTTGAATTTGAATTGGTCATACTATATATGATTTTGAAAAGAAAAGAAAAAGAACCTGAAAGTTTCCCACTGAACTGGTACTTGAATTGGAATTGAACAGTGTTGGGAAAAGTTACTTTTAAAAGTAATGCATTACAATATTGCATTACTCCAGAAAAAAGTAACCAATTGCGTTACTTAGTTACTTTTCATGGAAAGTAATGCATTAGGTTACTTTTATGTTACTTTTTGTCACCTGGGCTGGGCTTGCTTATTGATTTTTAATAACAGAAAATACAAAAGTTATATTTCTGGCAACTGTAAAGGCTTCACACCAAAAATGAAATTAATAAGCCTTTGCATGAAGGAAGTGCCTCAAAGTGCCGGATTTCTCTCAACACAGGAAAACAAAGTAACTTGCGTTACTTATTTGAAAAAGTAACTCAGATATTTTCTCATAAATTTAAAAGTAATGCGTTACTTTACTAATTGCTTGAAAAAAAGTAATCTGATTACGTAACTCACGTTACTTGTAATGCGTTACCCCCCAACATTGGAATTGAAGTGGAATTTAAAAAGAAATATATTCAATAGATAATGCATTCTGGGAAATTAGAAGTCCTTCCACCTTCGTCCATAAAAAGTTATTAAATATAAAGAAGTGTATAGAAATTTTGTATCTTTTTATAAGTGACATTACAAACAGATCTATCTGTCTGTAGGGCCTATGTGTATATATATATATACTATATATATATATATATATATATATATATATATATATATATATATATTTTTTTTCCTTTTCTGCTTGAAAAATTACATTTATTAAAGTTATATTATTCAAATGTGAATTGTAATTCACCATTCTTAATTCAAATTCAAACGTGAAATTGTGTTCTGAATGGCGTGCAACTTTGTGTTTAAGTCATATATTTTCAGTTAATCAGGTTACATATATTAACAAGATTTGAAATACAGGGCACAAATTATACGAAGCACTTTTGTAATTCATTTATGGTGGTTTTATGTTGCTAGAAAGCTCCCTTTCATAGAAAAAAACAAACAAAAAACAAAAAAACAAAAACAAAAACATAATTTTCCCTTTTGTTTTCCATAGAAGAAAGTCAGTCATATTGTTTTGGAATGACATGAAGGTGAGTAAAGATGACAGAATATTCATTTTTGTGTGAACTATCTCTTTAACACTTTCTCTTCGCCATTACCATTTGTCACATCACTTACGTCCTTCTGTCCTATTCTTTTCTTCACATTTGTTCATTCCATATCTCCTCTACACCCCTCCCCCCCGATCTGTCTGCCCCCTTGAGGATCAGACTGGCTCGTTGGACTTTGAAGCTGGCTGGTTGATAGTCTTCCTATCTCGCCATCAGGGCCTTTCAGATAGGGCGGCACATCAGAGAAGCAGGCTGACAGAACATCCATCCAGCCTGGGCGACCAGCTTCCACCACCCCTCCCCCCCTTGCTGTAAGCTCCCAGAATGCCGCTTCTCTCTACTGCTCTTCAAACAAACGCTGGGCCTAAACTCCTGGGGAGCTCGGGTGCAGCCTCTGAGACGGAGAAGATACTGAGGGATGAAGAGAAAGATGGAGAGAGAGAAAAAAGAATGGGAGAGAGCAGGGAGATCTTATATTTAATAAGTAAACCGATGCTGGCTCGGGGCAGACCGGTCTCTTGGGCCAGGCTCAGCCAGCCATTTCTCAAGCAAAGTGAAGGATTTGGGTTAGATACAGAAAGCCACCGAGATGCTCCCTGGCATTTTCCGCATGCGGAGGATATCAGAGCAGAAGGTGAGAGAGAATGGGAGGGTGAGAGAAGGATATGCCCCTAGTATCCATTCATTTTCACTCTGTCTCTATGCCATTTGAGCAAATGATGATGGCAATTGCAGGTGTGAGAACTTCAGTTCTTCTGTCAAAGGTGAGGGAGAGAATGGGAACTAGGGAGTTATTTAAAATGGAGATCTTAGTGGGGAAAGGGAAAAAAAAGTCCTTGGCGGCGCTTCAATTAAGACGTATCGTGGGCATAACGCTTCATTTTAATCACCTAGACCTACATAGCAATGGAAACACCCTCTTCTCAGTATTCCCTCATGGTTGAGGAGAGGGCCAGCCATGTTCGATAACCTCCTTCTACGAAATGGAGGTCCTGGTACCAAGTAGCGTCTGGAAGATGAGTAAAAGAAATAGGACAAATCAGGCCTTTAGGCTCCACAGAATGAGTCTCAATTATCAATTTGTGACCTTTCCAGAATGATTTTAACTCTGATATATATTTATAGCCGTACCTTTTAACACGTCGGTTCTCGAACAATGAGTTTTGAGAAACAGAAACCGTTGAACTGTTGAGGCAACGCCAGTCAGGAAAGACAAGGACTGTTCAAGGCCTTCCATCACCATTCGTTTTCCTCTCAGCTGGAAAAGGAAGCAGTTCGTTTGGAGGTTCGGAGCCTCAGGGGGGAAACTGACTTGACTAGCGGTCCTTGCTCTCGCCTAACACCGGGAATCCCAATGGGGTTTCAAGGTACGGCGACTGTGGTCCGTGGCAGTGAATGAAATCCTGTCATATAAATAATGGACGGAAATGAAGGAGAATAGCTCACAGTAGCCCTCTTAGATATTTGCCCAGAAACCGCAGATGCTCTGGAACAGGCATCATAACAGCCCAACTACAAAGGAGCCCACTTCTGCTGGACATCGCAGGGAGCAGCCAATCGGAGCTAGCACACAAACCCGCTCCAGAACATTTAATATGAGAACGCAGAGGCAATCCACTGTTTTTGGATTGCTCTGTTTCAGATCTGTAGATTAAGATGCTTCTTATTGGCTTAGCGTTTAACATACTGTATATGATTTGCCATTTTGGCTAGATATTTCTTTTAAGTGAAAAAAAAAGAAACAGTCTAGAAAAGTTAATTAAAATTAAACATTTAATTATTTTTATTATCATATTTAACTATTTAAAATAAAAATAAAATAAATATTACAATTCTGCAAATCATTTACTTATACCTCTTGTTATTCCAAATCTGTACTTCTTTTTTATGTGGAAAAAAAAAAAAAGAAAGGAAAAATCCTACCAATCATGTAAAGTAAAAGGAAACAAAACAAAACAAAACAACAAAAAAGGCACCATAAAATTGTCATACATTTTTTCAAGCCATTCAATAGCTTTGTATTGGAAATGGACCAACATTCACACAAAATCTTGCTCTCCACATAAATTTAGTATGCCAACTTTAAAAAAACGCTGTTTTTCCATTGTTTTTCTATGTAAACATGCTCTAGGCAGACACGTTTGACGGTTACATTTGCGTCTCTCATGTTTTGCAGCATATGACACGGGCATTCAGTGCTCAAATTCAGTTTTTAAAAAATATGTCTCTAGACCTTGCGTTTTTTTTTTCCTCATTCTACTACCCTATGCCTTATTTTAGATGCAAAAACACATTCTGTGTGAATAACTTAAAATCCTGCCATTTTTTTTATTTTAGAACAACTGAGGAGAGGATTATTAACAAGGAATTTTCACTATATAGCAAAAAGCATATGGTACATTAATTACAATTTTGTGTTCCGCAGAAAAAATAGAGTCATATGTGTTTTGAATTACATGAGGGTGACAAAATAATGACAGAATTTTCATTTTTTGGGTGAGCTATTGCTATAAAAGAGACGAGGAGAGGATGTTAACTGTGATAACAGAAATCAGTTCTCTGCCAGGTTTAATCCATCTTTCCTTTCACTTGAATCATGAGAACAGTGACCTTTGCTTTTAGTGATGGTGCTTAAACTCAGGCACAGACCTATTAACCAAAGGTGAACAGCGATAGAACATTAGCTCTTCCTTTAAGAAAACCTTTTTTCTTGCTTCAAAGTCCAGTTAATAGTTCAGCGGCTGAGCTGAAAGTGTGATATATTTAAACGTTCTGGGCAGTTCTCCAAATGTCACCTGCCATTTCCTGCTAGCCAATTCACTTACTGCTCTGTGCAAAGACTTAATATAGAGGTGGACACTTTGCTTCTGTTTGATATGCAAACCCAAACATGAAAATCACAGGGGATCTGGTAATATTTACTTTAATGCGCTTCTGGAGATGGAAAATGAAGTTCTTACAGCAACTATTTGAGATATAATCATAGCAAACAGTAAAGCAAGTGCTGCTAATCACATGTGATATTGCATACATTATTTCTAATACTCTGTAGTTCTCTTTTTCTCATCCTATTATACATATTATATTCGAAGAGAGATGAATTGTGGCTGCACAGACCCAGGTATTAAGGCAATGAAAAGTGCAACATGGTCCAATCTTCTCCAATCACCACATGTGCCAAGTGAGGCGATTCTCTCCAACACTGTTACTGTTGTTTTGACCTGTGACTTTTGACAATAGGCTTTCTTGCCCTCTTGACCCGTAGCTAACCCTACAGGATTTGCAGGTGCTGCACCAGGGTCACTCTTCTCTAGCTGGTGAGGTCCCGAGAGACCCGGGACGACAACTGCCATCGATCCAGGGTGAAATGTCATCCTAGAAGGAGCCAGCAGGGATAAGAAGGCCATTTTTCAGGAAGCCAAGCCCAAGGACGAGGAGGAAAACTGTACAATCCATTGAGAAAAACACAATAAACCAACAGAATGGAAGCTGATTGAGCTACTAAATAAAAATGCTTGGCCTCACATTACTACAAAACAAAAAAATAAATGTCGAAAAAGCAAAAGCAAAACAAAACAAAACAGTAATATCATTAAATGCTTGGCTTTCATCTGGCAGCAAGTGTAAAACACATAAATAACCTTCAATGCTCCATTTAACGGATATATGCGAAAAAAGAGAACACTTCAACATAATGTGCTTGAAGAGGGGAAGGCGAGCTATTCATTAAGCATATTACAAGGCAAAGAAAATGCATTAACGCTTGTATTGAGCTCTTTGAGCATGTAATTCCTCTTTGTTCTGACTTCTTAAGCATGTTATTAAAAGCATGTTAGAGAGAAGCCATTAAGCTTCTTCGCACCGACACGTACGTTATATAAAGGATGAGAGGCCGCGGACACATTTGACAGGCCAGGACTGACCGCGGATCAGTGGGTTTACTAAATCAGGCATGTAGAACAGGCTACGGATGACCCACCGCCTGTGATCTCATTGAATCGGAAATATGGAATGGGATTAGAACGACGACCCTGGGCCTGATGATTCCCAGGAGATGGAGGTAGAGAGGGAGAGATGATGATTGGCGGAGACAACAGAGAGCACCATCAAGGCCCCGAGCACAACACCGTAATGAAAGCACTTCCAGGCAATGTGAACGCAGGGAACTGAGCATATAAACACAAACTTATTCACTATGCCGGAAGATGGATGGTCAGCAAAAGTTGCTTCTGAGAAGCGCATGTGCGTGATATGAGAGGAAATGAGAGGAGGAGGAACAGATACAAGAGCACTGGCGCAGGTAGAAGTAGCAGATGGGGTGAAGGAATGGGGTTTGTTAAAGAACAATCACCTACAGCTCCGACTGGAGAGACTTTCTTTTCCCCAGGTGATTCCTTAAACACAATAACAAGCCTTCTAAAGAGGAAAACACAGTCCACTGTGAGGCGAGACAAAGGCATGAAAAATAGACTTGTCATACTAAAAGTTTAAAAAAAAAATTAAATCCCTTTAAAACACTCTGTGTAGTGTGGGGGGTGAATTATTTTACCGTATCAAGGGAAGTCTCCAGGGTAGGGTAATAGCTGTCTTCTGTTTTCTTTTTTTATCCTGCATTTTTATTTCCGGTACTTTGTTTAGTTCTTAAACAAATCCAAAGACTGATTATTCCAAGTAAAATTATAAATGGGGCAAAGAGTTTTCAACAAACTGGGTAACTGAACAGGGAATTATTGTCACTTTAAAGTCAACATGAATGTACTATTTACTTTAAAGGGTCATCCAGCAGCCAAGTGCCATTGGGAATGCTAACAGATCGTTTTCGTCAGGTTATATAGTCCTTTTCTTTTTAAATATTCTATTTTACCTGGAAAAATACATCATATTATGAGAGCATAAGTAAGTGTGTGTTTGTATATGCACTTACACACACACACTCACGCATTATAAAGGTAAAACAGAATATTATTACATTTTTCTAATCTTTATTGTAAATATAAAATAAATTTCATTTTTAATCATGATTTTTATGTGAAAACATTTGTACTCAGATTGTATGCACAAATATTTGTCTAGCAAAACCCACTTTATGTTGACTTGAAAGCCAGCAATAAAAGTTTACAAGTAATGGCAGCTGTCATCCTCTATTTCTCTTTCTCCGTTTTACACGCCTACTGTTTTTGTGCTACACAGATGCACAACCTATGCTAATTTTACCAGCAAGTGCCAAAAAGTCTGTCCGTCAATCTGGCAACCTGAGAAAGACACGCTCCATCCTGTTCTGGTGCAGATGACATTCGCCCAAACCATTTCTGACAGAAGCCGTTAATGAAAGTGTGGTCATGCATCAAAAAAACAGGTTCTCCATCAAGCTGTCACTGTCTTCTCAATGCTGGATAGAAGAACCAAAATACACACAACGACTGAAACCGTATGTCTGCCAACTCATCCTATACATCTGGGTGTGTTTGTGTGTAAAAAGTGTATTTTTTTTTCCCCCCACTGTAGTCACTAATGAAATATGTGATTTATGTGCTGGCAAATGTGGGCCGCACTGCGTCCAGAGGGCTCGCTGGAAGCAATGGTAGATGAGGATACAAAATCCACTTATAAACCATGTTTATTTTGGAAGACTGGAAGGGATTCCCATTTACCTAATAATTCTCTAACAATTCCACTAATGAATCTTTTAGCTAGACTTACATTTTACATTAACCTCAGACTTGGAATAGTGCACAAGAACCACTGTAATGGTACTTTTGGTGTTCGTTTGTATTAAGAAGTTCATTAACGAAGGATCATTTTGCGGTCTGTGAAAAAAAAAGGCAACATAGGTTTGGAATGACATGAGAATAAGTAAATAATGACAATGACTTTTTATTTTATTTTTTTGATGAACTATTCCTTTAATCGAACATAAATGACAGATATCAAACCAAGCTAATAAAAATCTTAAAATAAGAAACATTACAATAAAAGTGAAATTCTATACATAGTCACTTTTATGTCTAGTTCATTCTGAGCTGTTGAGCAGTTTCCAGTGATTTCAGAGCAATAAACATCACAGTCATTCAGCAGATTCCCCAATGAGCATGAGCAGATTAAAGAGAGAGTGCTTGAATGTTCATAATTACAGTTCATAAAATGGAGAAAGTATAAGGTTGACCATTTAAGACTTAATTAGGTGGTGTGGCTACTTAGTAACTGGCCAGAGAAAGAGGCAGAGAGACAGCGTTAACCTGTTTACAGATCCAAATTAAAGCTGACACAACAACAAAGCACCGTGAAAGAGTTAGGCAAATGAAAGAATCTGTTTTTCTGCACAAATAGGCCAATCATTTAGGACACACACTTCCACTTTCCTCCTCAGGGACTGCAACAGCAAAGGATTTAACTCATCAAAGGATGAGTGTGTGTGCGAGTGTGACAGAGAGGGAGGGATGGAGACTGTGTGCTCACTTGTGCACATCCTTTGCCAGTATATCTGCATGTAATGGAATTGCATGTGTCCTCCAGTGCATGAGATGATTTGTTTTTGAACTTGTGTCCATGACTATGAATGTGTGCCACCCGGACTGTGAAATGTAGGAATTTACTAATAACGATTTGTGTCTGCTGATAGCACTGTTTATTTGCACTCGCTATTTGCTGTTTTAGCAACCGAGTCACTAAGGAATTATACAAATCAGGCAACGGCGAAAAAGTGTGACGCATTCTATCATTTTGAGCATTGCGACTTTTATCAAAAACTGAATTTGGATTGTTATTTTTGATGAAAGCTTTTAAATTATTTATGTAAATTTTATTACAAAATTCAAACATAAATGTTGTTTTGACACTCCTAAATCTAGTGTGATGCATCACTGGAATTGACCCTTCGCCCGAAGTTTGATTGACAGGTGGTCTGACCTATCATAATGCTGAATCCGCCATTTTGTCCGTCAAACAAACCAGACCTAGAGACCAGACCTAACAAACCAGAGTAGATTAACATCGGTGGACTTGAACTTGAAAAATGGTGCGTTTTGACATATTTCCGCAGTTGAAACAAGATACTTTCTGATGTTCATTCATGTTTATTTCATGCTTTAACTAGTAAAGAGGAAGAGATGATCGGTTTACGTGCCGCTTGAACTGAGGCACTACAGCGATCTGTCACTATGCACTACCGTTCAAAAGTTTTGGATCAGTAAGACTTGTAATGTTTTTTAAAGAAGTCTCTTATGCTCATCAAGGCTGCATTTATTTGATCAAAAAAACAAAAACAAAAAAAAAACAGTAATCTTGCAAAATGTTATTACAATATAAAATAATGGAAACTGCAATACTTTTGTTCAGGATTCTTTGATGAATAAAAAGTTAAAAAGAACAGCATTTATTCAAAATATAAATCTTTTCTAACAATATAAATCTTTGTGATCACTTCTTATCAATTTAACACATCCTTTCTGAATAAAAGGTTTAATTTCTTTCAAAAAAAAAAACAAAAAGAATAAAAATGTACTGACCCCAAACTTTTGAACGGTAGTGTATATTGTTAGAAAAGATTTCTATTATAAATAAATGCTCTTCGTTTCAACTTTTTATTCATCAAAGAATCCTGAAAAAAAGTATCACAGGTTCTAAAAAAATATTAAGCAGCACAACAGTTTCCAGCACTGATAATAAATCAGCATATTAGAATGATTTCTGAAGGATCATGTGACACTTTAGACTGGAGTAATGTCTGATGGAAATTCAGCATTGCATCACAGAAATAAATTATACTTTAAAGTATATTAAAATAGAAACCATTATTTTATATTGTAATAACATTTTGCAAAATTACAGTTTTTTTTCTCTGTATTTTTGATCAAATAAATGCAGCCTTGATGAGCATAAGAGACTTCTTTTAAAACATTACAAGTCTTACTGATCCAAAACTTTTGAACGGTAGTGTACATTTATAGAGCCACAAAACGGTATTTATTGTTTAAATTTCTTTAAAAATTGACAGAATTTGAAAGCTGAGACATTGTTTCATACCAAAAGTAGCCTGGTCTGTCTTGTCTTTGTCAGTGTATATATATATATATATATATATATATATATATATATATATATATATAAACATATACAGGTATATGTGTGTGTGTGTGTGTGTGTATATATATATGTATGTATATATATATATTATGAGGTGCCAAACAGGAAATAATTATATAAAAATCTGAATATATAGTTATAAATCTGAATATATAAATGTAAATCTAAATATATAGTTATAAGTCTGAATATATAAATGTAAATCTGAATATATAAATGTAAATCTGAATATATAGAAGTAAATCTGAATATATAGTTAAGTCTGAATATATAAATGTAAATCTGAATATATAGTTATAAATCTGAATATATAAATGTAAATCTGAATATATAGTTATAAGTCTGAATATATAGAAGTAAATCTGAATATATAGAAGTAAATCTGAATATATAGTTATAAGTCTGAATATATAGAAGTAAATCTGAATATATAGTTATAAGTCTGAATATATAAATGTAAATCTGAATATATAGTTATAAATCTGAATATATAGAAGTAAATCTGAATATATAGTTAGAAGTCTGAATATATAGAAGTAAATCTGAATATATAGAAGTAAATCTGAGTATATAGTTATAAGTCTGAATATATAAATGTAAATCTGAATATATAGTTATAAGTCTGAATATATAGAAGTAATTCTGAATATATATAAGTAAATCTGAATATATAGTTATAAATCTGAATATATGGAAGTAAATCTGAATATATAGTTATAAGTCTGAATATATAAATGTAAATCTTAATATATAGTTATAAGTCTGAATATATAAATGTAAATCTGAATATATAGTTATAAATCTGAATATATAGAAGTAAATCTGAATATATAGTTATACATCTGAATATATAGAAGTAAATCTGAATATATAGTTATAAATCTGAATATATAAATGTAAATCTGAATATATAGTTATAAATCTGAATATATAGAAGTAAATCTGAATATATAGTTATACATCTGAATGTATAAATGTAAATCTGAATATATGATGCGATTTAGGAAAACCCAACACATGGTGAAATTTGACCTTTTTAGGTTTTGATACCATGGAAGCTGGGTTCAAGCCCTTTCCAAAACTGTTTTTATTTTGTCCATAGCTTGAACGTAAAAAAAGTTATGGCTATCTGAAGTTGACGTATAGCTATTATTTTCAGGAATGGAATTTTGAGAAAAACAGGTTTAAAGGGAGACGGGTTTCATTTTCACTTCATGGGTTTAACGAGAGCTGTCTGTCAGGAGCGCTATTCTGCATCATTACACAAACAGACTAACGTTACCCTGAAGAGGACAGTTTTCCGTTGTTTATCATGATGGGCATAGACTCTGAACTTTTGATAGTCCATTATAACATCGTGTAGGGCACTACCATCACCAAGATTGAGCAGACTGAGATGTGCAAGATCGTTAAGTGAGCAGCTAACGTTACTTCAGACTGTTCTCTCGTGTTCCGCCATATCATAATATACTTAATACTTAATAAATTATTATTTACTTAATAAATAAATAAATAAATACATACATACATACATACATACATAAACAAACAAACAAACTAACTTTGCATGCCATAGTTTACACAGGACTGGCGGGAAATGTGCATTGATCCAACTTTATTATATATGTTACGTGGTTTATTTTGATAGGTTAACAGTTTTTGTGGTGTTAAGAGAAAGCACCTCCTCAGCGCGTCCTTAACATAAGAGAAAGACACAGTCTTTTCTGCTTGCTGCAATATATCGCTATTTTTCTGTACTAAACAAGTGCATTTTGCCAAGATATTTTCAGAGACGATAGACAAGATGTTATAGAGTAATATTTTAATAAAAACCTAATTTTGACAAAAAAAAAAAAATTGACATTCGACTTATTTTTCGAATTTCCTGAAAATGTCCCAGTGCGACATCCGACGGGTTTTCCCAGATCGCATCACATATATTTACATTATATTAACATTTAGTCATTTAGCAGACGCTTTTATCCAAAGCGACTTACAAATGAGGACAACAGAAGCAATCAAATCCAACAAAAGAGCGACAACATGCAAGCACTATGACAAGTCTCGGTTAGCCTAACGCAGTACATGTAGCAAGTAGATAGAATATAGAATAAAGAAACCTAGTGGTTTTTTTTTTTTTTTTTTTTTTTTTCTTTAAAGAAACAAGTATATAGAATAGAAAAAAGAAAACTAGTGTTAGTGTTAGATTTGTAACTATACATTCAGATTTACCGCCATATATTCACAATTTACGTTTATATATTCAGACTTATAACTATATATTCAGATGTACTTCTATATATTCAGATTCACTTCTATATATTCAGACTTATAACTATATATTCAGATTTACTTCTATATATTCAGATTTATAACTATATATTCACAATTTACGTTTATATATTCAGACTTATAACTATATATTCAGATGTACTTCTATATATTCAGATTCACTTCTATATATTCAGACTTATAACTATATATTCAGATTTACTTCTATATATTCAGATTTATAACTATATATTCAGATTTACATTTATATATTCAGACTTATAACTATATATTCAGATTTACTTCTATATATTCAGATTTATAACTATATATTCAGATTTACTTCTATATATTCAGATTTATAACTATATATTCAGATTTACATTTATATATTCAGACTTATAACTATATATTCAGATTTACATTTATATATTCAGACTTATAACTATATATTCAGATTTACTTCTATATATTCAGATTTATAACTATATATTCAGATTTACATTTATATATTCAGACTTATAACTATATATTCAGATTTACATTTATATATTCAGACTTATAACTATATATTCAGATTTACTTCTATATATTCAGACTTATAACTATATATTCAGATTTACTTCTATATATTCAGATTTATAACTATATATTCAGATTTACATTTATATGTTCAGACTTATAACTATATATTCAGATTTACATTTATATATTCAGACTTATAACTATATATTCAGATTTACTTCTATATATTCAGATTTACTTCTATATATTCAGATTTATAACTATATATTCAGATTTACTTCTATATATTCAGATTTATAACTATATATTCAGATTTACATTTATATATTCAGACTTATAACTATATATTCAGATTTACATTTATATATTCAGACTTATAACTATATATTCAGATTTACTTCTATATATTCAGATTTATAACTATATATTCAGATTTACATTTATATATTCAGACTTATAACTATATATTCAGATTTACATTTATATATTCAGACTTATAACTATATATTCAGATTTACTTCTATATATTCAGACTTATAACTATATATTCAGATTTACTTCTATATATTCAGATTTATAACTATATATTCAGATTTACATTTATATGTTCAGACTTATAACTATATATTCAGATTTACATTTATATATTCAGACTTATAACTATATATTCAGATTTACTTCTATATATTCAGATTTACTTCTATATATTCAGATTCACTTCTATATATTCAGATTTACATTTATATATTCAGACTTATAACTATATATTCAGATTTACTTCTATATATTCAGATTTACTTCTGTATATTCAGATTTATAACTATATATTCAGATTTACTTCTATATATTCAGATTTATAACTGTATATTCAGATTTACATTTATATATTCAGACTTATAACTATATATTCAGATTTACATTTATATATTCAGACTTATAACTATATATTCAGATTTACATTTATATATTCATACTTATAACTATATATTCAGATTTACATTTATATATTCAGATTTTTATATAATTATTTCCTGTTTGGCACCTCATAATATGTGTATATATATATATATATATATATATATATATATATATATATATATATATATATATATATATACACAAACTATGGACATTGAAAGATTGAAATAAATTTAATGCCTTTTTGTGGTTGAATCACTGTTTATGATAAATAACATTATTATAATAAGTAATATTATATCTTGCCTACTTACACAGAATGAAATCCTGAATGAAATCCAATAGACCTGCTTGTTGCTTACCAATTTTGAAGTGCTGATTCCAAAAACAGTGCCTGTTATGCTCTAGCAAATAATCATTTCCCACACAGCATTTTTGCTTTCGACAGCCATTTGTAAGGTGAAGAAGTCTTGTATTATCCCTTAATCACCAGAAAAACTGCCACAAAGACATGATTCCTATCTTCCTCTGAGCCAGGTTATTTGTTTAATTCTCAGCCGACATGACCCAGATGTTTTCTTCTACGTCTGTGGGTGTTTTACTACATCCAAACAGCAACAGAAAATTACAGATTTTGTGAAAAAGCAAACTAATTAAAAAATTTGTGTTTGTGAAGTTCTTTGACATTGAATGGAGTATTTGAACTTATTTTTCCACCCATTTGCAGACTGTAAGTTAAATTATACTTTTTTGAACACTTTTTGCAACAACAAAAACTTGACATTTGATTACTTTTGTTATTTTGATATGTTTATTAAAGCTGATACATATATGTGAAAAAAATCATACTTATTTTGTGAAAATAACTGCATGATGAAAAGTTTTTATCGATATTTTCAAACTCAACATTATCTAATTAGGTTATATTTGGCCTTTTAATGTATGTTTGAATGAATGCAATTCTGTCAGAAATTGTTTAAAAGCATTAGAGGACATTTTCTCAAAAGTTTTAGTAAAACATTAATTATATTATTAGAATGTGAGCCTATAACTTAAAGGATTAATCAGCGCATTTGTGCCGGATTAACCTGTATTGTGAGTGGTTTGTGATTTAAATGAAGGTTTTTGAATTACTGTGTGCTAAGGTGGTGCAACTGTTTAGTAAATTTACCTTTTTGTTTTTGTTGTTGCAGGTGGACAAACTGCTGTACATAAGGAAAATGTGCACTGTCCAATTTACCTTTGCGAGTGAGTATGGTCACACGCACTGCTTCCCATCAGATCCTGGTGTGCCAACACAATGGGGTTGGCAGGTCTCCAGGACAGCACATCTGGCACTTGAGAGAGCAGCTACAGAAGGTGATGGGCATGACTCAGGAACAATGCCAACGGCACAGACTCACTACACCACTGAGAGAGGAGGAGGAGTAAAACTCAAAACAGACTCGAGGATCTTAAGGATACACAGGCTGTGATCTCTGCTATAAAAGGAGGTAATCAGAGATGTAGTGCTGTAATTTTGAAATCACATACACACAACGGCGTGTTTCACATTCTTTCAGAATCTGGTATGCAGATGAATGTACGTAAATATATGTGTACTTGTGGATATACTTTGGGTACACAGTAATTTGCTGCACTTATAGTGCTATACTTATACAAAAACATCTCTGGGTGCATTTGAGGCAGATCAGAAAGCTCCACAGCTGCTCTGCCCATCTGAATTTCAACCCACAATACAGGTACATGAAAATTAGATCCACAGATACTCATCCATGTCAAATATGCTCTTCTTGCTAGTTTCATCCCGGAATGTATGTGCAAGTCATCCAAAAACTAAGATCCACAGCTACTCAAAATCAAGTAATTCAAAATCAGTGTATAGTTCATAATTTTATTTGACCAATATTATAGGTCCTGTAACTGGTCATCATTTCTCTTTCCATCATTTAATCACTTTTTTTTGCCTTCAAAAAGCTTAACTAAAGCACAAATATTTCATGTAATCTTTCAATTTATATGAGGTTATTAAAGCTGCATGTGTAATATCATGAAAGAATGATCAAAAAGTACAGCACGTCACACCACAGGGCGTCAGCTTCCTAAATGTATTTCATGTCATCTACTCTTAAACTTCCAAAACATGAAGAGCACAGCTCCTCAGACGACCTTAACAGTACATCAGAAGATCTTGTTGTCTTAAACACGATTAGGACACTTTCCCTAGTTTCTTCCAGACTTACCTAGGCTCATCAAAGAATTGGTGTGCAACTTTGCTCATGTTGACATAGCTTTTTTGCAATGTAATCCTCTATCCTCTCGCATTTCAATTTCAAGGCTTCCCTTTTATATCAAAAGCTCTGGCAGTCTGTTGGGGTTTGAACTTTTCTGTGGCTTTAAACTGTAAAGCGGGTGTTGGTGAACAGTAATGCGGTATAGTCGCTGAGCTTTAGCTCGCGTGTGGTGGGTGTATTATTGAGGGCAGATGGCTTAAACCCACGAGTGTCTGTTGAGATATCACGGTGCTGAAGGGCTATGCCACCAAACCCATTTTGATTAGACTGAGTCTCTGGAGCCAGAACTGCACTGGCAGACTCCGCTTTGCCTCTAGATCATAAAACCCTCAATCACAAAACGAAAGTACATTCAATTAGTTTGCCAAACCCACATAAATGCAGTAGCGTAAGCCTGAGTTTATTTTCCTCTCTTTCAGCCTTCTCTGTCTCCATCCTCCCACCTTTGAGTTCTCAAACTCCCTTTCTGCAAAGAGAAAGAGAGCGTTTCTTCATCAAAGCGTTCCTGTTAGTGTAAAATAAAGCCCCCACTCTTTCGCAAAAAGGCATGAAACACAATTATGCAACGCGACGCAAATGAGGTATGGCCGCGTCGACAGAAAACGGCTAATAGTTCATTTCAGTCACTGTCTGCGTGTGAGCGCGTCGAGCTTTTTGCTCCATTACCTCCAAAGCAGTATGTAAATTCGCTCTTTTGGAGACAAAATATTTAGCTGTGTTTTGCTCAGAGGAAATGAGTGCTGCGGCTGATGGGAAGAGAGAGAGAGAGAAACAGTCGAGATGTTTGTTTGAAATTTCCTCTGCAATTGCAGGAAAAAAACCCACTGCTAGCATAGCCTGAACCATGCTTAAAATATAAGCTTTAAAGACATGTAGGTCACAAGCAGATATTTACATAACAAACTGTCTGACATGTGATAAAGCAACTCTCATTATTCTGACTGGTTCCTGTGCTTTTCTAGCGGTTTGATGCCACTTTAGAAGAACGGTAACACAACGGTAACATTTTCTGTGAACAATGCTGATAATTATCTTTCTATATTTAATCTATACAATTAAAACATGCAGAGTTGTGTAAAAATCCTTGTTAAACGATTGTTTTCAAAACACTGAATATAATGAGTACAGACAGGAGCAAAATATTCACACAAACAAGACAGTTTAGGGAATGCATGATAGATCACCTTGGAAACCAACGGCAGAGGTGAATCATAAGTGTACAATGTAGCATAACAAAAGCAGCAATAATTTAACTGAATGAAGATGGAAGACATTAAGCTATCTAGCAGATGGAAAAACCAGGATACTTCTACCTGATTTACCATTTTAAATACCATAATATACACTCACTGGCTACTTTATTAGGTGCACTTTGTCAGTACCAGGTTGGACCCCCTTTTGCCTTCAGAACTGCCATTGCATAGATTCAACAAGGTGCTGGAAACATTCCTCAGAGATTTTAGTCTATATTGACACAATAGCATCACGCAGGTGCTACAGATTTTTTTCCTGTTCCGCCACATCCCAAAGGTGCTCTACTGGATTGAGATCTGGTGACTGTGGAGGTCATTTGAGTATGGTGAACTCATGATAAGGAAACCAGTTTGAAATTATCTGAGCTTAGTAACATGGTGCATTATCTTGCTGAAAGTAGCCATCACAAGATGGGTACGCTGTGGTCAGCAACAATACTCAGGAATGGTGCAGCATTGGTAGTAAGGGGCCCAAAGCATGCTAGGAAAATATCCCACACACCATTACACCACCAATAGCAGCTTGAACCATTTGACAAGGCATAATGGGGCCATGCTTTCATGTTGTTTGCTCCACATTCTGACCCACAATTCAAGAATGAGAAAAGGTAACCTTTCCCCAATCTTCTATTGTCCAGTATTGGTGAGTCTGGGTGAACTGTAGCCTCAGTTTCCTGTTCTTGGCTGACAGGAGTAGCACCCGGTGTGGTCTTCTGCTGCTGTAGTCCATCTGCTGAAAAGTTTGATGTGTTGTGTGTTCAGAGATGCTCTTCTGTATACCTCGGTTATAACAAGTGGTTATTTGAGTTACTGTTGCCTTCTCTCAGCTTGAACCAGTCTGGCCAAGGCATTTTCACCCACAGAACTGCCACTCACTGGATATTTTCTATTTTTCGGACCATTCTCTGTAAACCCTAGAGATGGTTGAGTGTGAAAATCCCAGCAGATCAGCAGTTTCTGAAATACTCAGACCAGCCCATCTGGCACCAGCAACCATGTTTAAAGTCATTTAAATTACCTTTCTTCTCCATTCTGCATTCTTCTCCAGTTGTTCTGCTTACAATTTTTGTGGAAACTGTGATACGTTTTTTTCTCAGGACTCTTTGATGAATAGAAAGTTCAAAAGAATGCTAGAGTATGAGTATGATAGTCATGCTACCACAAATATGATTACCATCAAACTAGAGTAACTCTCTGGTTTTATCAGATTCTGTTTCTATCAGATGGTAATATCTGGGTATGTTGATATATACTGTGGTACTGAATGATCATCATATTGATATGTTGTCCTTACTTAAATGTTTATCTACTAGAGCTACTTTTTTATGAATACTAATGAGATCATGTTTGACATCATGTTTGTGCTTTCTTAAAGTCATATGAGAGATAAAACAAGGCTCAGTAGCTTTGAAAGCCCTCTAAAAAGTTGTCTGACGCACACCGGCACTCTGGAAAACAGTGCCTTTCAGTTGCAGTGAGTGAACAAATCCCCAGAGCAAATCTAAACACTAGTTCACAAATAATGAGACCTGCCTTACAGACAGAGTTTTCTGTGCTCAAGCACTCCCAGACATTTCGGATTTGAGACTGAGCTCTTTGCAACATCTTTCCTAAAAGCTGCCTAGTCATGGTGGCCGAGAGCTCTGGCAGCAGATCAATGCGAAACTCTGCACCCCTTTCACAGTCTTTTCAGCCATGTGACAGAATGAAATGAAAGCGTGGAAGCATTTCAGCACAACTGATTTATTACTTTATGACAGAGGACTGGTCTGAGAGCTGTGGTCACCGGCGTTGCAGCGAAACTGAGTCATTGATCTGACTGTGTGCTGACCTTAGAACAGAGATCATGGAGAATGAAGAGTGTTTCTTTGCATGCTATGTCTCAGATTTTCATTTAATACTCCTAATGTATCTGAAATGTACAGTTTATTCATAGCTGAAATAAGTATAGAGTACAAAGAGTTTACTTCATTACTGGATAGGCTGTAACTGTTTTATGCTTTGTTTATACATTTATTGTATAAATCAAATTTACTTGGTCAAAATTATGATCTAACATCAAATTATAGACCATAATATTATAGATAAAATTTTAAACATGTCATAAAATTGTACTTTTATATTTCAAAATTGGTTTTTGTCTTGTAAATATTTTATATTTGATATTTTTTCCTCTACTGTCACTTCTTTCTGATGGTGTTGCAACACTCTGGTCTCCCCAATTCACAAGCATGCTAAAATATTGATAGTTTAGATATTAGTATTTTTCATTGCAGAGTGTAAAATCATTTTTATATCAGTGTATAATACTATAGTTTTGTGAAATTTAGCTTTTATACCTCGAAATTATATATAATCTACTGTCACCTTTTTCTGATGGTGCTACTACAATCTCTGATCTCCCCAATTCACTAGGATGCTAAAATATTGATAATTTGGATATTGATATTTTAGATTGCAAGAGTGTAAATGCATATTTTGTATAATAATACTTTTCTATGAGACAATGCAATTCTATCAGTGTATAATACTATATTTTAAGACATTACCGTGAAAGTTTACTTTTAAACATCAAAAAATAGTTTTTTTTTTCATGTGAATATTTTATATTTAATATTTTTTACTACTACTGTCACCTCTTTCTGATGGCTCTACAACACTCTTTAGTCTCCCCAGTGTAAAAACATATCTTAAAAACATATCACAGTATATATTTTTCTATGTGAAATTTCAATTATATCATTGCTTTGCAGTTAAATAATGCTTTGTTTTAAAATGATATATTATTATGGTATAATGATTAAGTTCCTCTGTGCATTATAGAAAATATGCTTTACACATAAAAGACAGTCCAGTTAGGCATCATGAAAGTGAACGGTGGCTAATCGGTTGGGACTTAAGTGGCAAGGAGCCATTTAAAGCAAAGCCGTCAGTTGCAGCTCAGCCATAATGAATGTCCACTAGAGAAACGCATGTCTTCTGAATGAATGAACTATCATGAAAACACCCTTCTACTGAAAGCATGAAGACAACCATAAAACAAATGACGCTTATTCCTAAAGCTAATAAGCAAATTGACAGCGTAAAAACACACTGGATGTCGATCACATGGCGCCGTGATAAATGATTCTCTCACACACACTCACACAAACTCCTACACAGACGCACAAACATTTCTTAACACTGTCTCCATTTCAGCAAGACACACAATTAAATGCATTGACTCTTAAACTGCTCTTTGTTCATCGACAGAAAAAAGGAAGTACAGAGCGAATATAGGCTTTCTAAGGCCGATTATTTTTAAGAACACGCACACACACTCCATGCTGGGTAGAGATAAAAGATGAGAAAATGTGGAATTGTTTAAAATGTGTTTCCAGCAATTGTCTGTAGTCCTTATGGTGTAATCTGTAAAGCTGGTTCTTGGCAATACACCACCATATACTGCACATAGACACTTGAACAGATGAGGAGCCTAGAGGTTCAAGTAGGACACTAGAATTTAAGATAAGTACAAAATCCTCTGATGTAGACAGTTGGAACAGTTGAAACAAAATTATAATTCCATCTGTTAAAACTTAGCATACTGTACTACCATGGTGATATATACAGATCACTTGACTCATTATTCGATTCGATATATATTTGTTTCCAAGATGATAAATGGACACCATATAACAGTATGGTTGACAGTATGGTCCAAGGATCTTAAATTATTTTCTTCTTCTGAATATAAACCCAGAAAATATTTTGATAATAAAGTAAAATAGGCTATGGATTAAGAAAATAGCATAGCCAAATACGTCAAATATCGCCAAGTTATTTGATAATGTCTGTACAGACCAGAACATGATAGAACTGTTGTGCAGATATCTTCTTGTATATGCTTTAAATGTAAATATAAAGTAAATGCCAAGTTGGAAAACTATGATTTTTCCCCCCACCAAATATGATTTCTTCACCACCGACTCATAACTGTTCCATGTGTCATTTAATCTCATGTATGTATATAATCATAGGAACAATTTCCATGGAGAGTTTAGTATGAGCTGAGTGCTTATGATGGGCTCTATGGAGACTCCTCATAACAAGAGAGAGCTAATTATGAGAAGATGAGCGGTTAACCCATGCTGCGGGGGCCCATGCAAAGATGCTAATTGATGCTAAATGTATGCAACCTTATTGTACAGGATCACTGAAGCACTAATCAAATACTGATCTATTAGGGCAATCTGTAAAACACGGACAATTAATCCTCATTCATGCAGTCTTCCACATTATACAATCCATATAGAATAACAGCAGGTAGGACTAGGGTTTATATAAATGTTCATATCATATTTTGTAGTAGCATGACAGTATCTCAATTATTTTCTTGCTAATTATTCCAACATGTTGTAAAGCAACAAAATTATGGTTTTTATGTCACATGATTAAATGACCTGAGGCAGCGATGATGGGCCTCATTTATAAAATGCTGATCTACGATCATTTTTTCAAACATGCATATGTGTGATTCAGAGAAATGACTGTACGCACCAAAATAATGATTGTTGGTGTGGATTTTATTGCACACACACGCTAAGATCAAATCTGTGCATTTATGGTATTTTTTAAGGCTAAATATTTAATACAAATCTTGCTAATATTTTCACTTTTTGATAAAGTTATAGAAATTAGAGTATACTGTAATGTTTTAAGTTGTACATATTTATTTGTTCAGGTTACTACAACTTTGATATTATTAATTATATAATTGTGAAGTTACATATTTAAAAATATATTTCTCCAACTTAAAGAATGCCATAGTACATATCTAAAAAAACCCAACAACTTGGTATGCTGGTTGTTTGTGCTTGTTCTTCTTCCTAATATAAAATCTGTTTATATAGTATTGATGTAGCACAGCACAACAATATTTGTAAAACATCCAGCAACCTCCTTAAACGATTTCATAGTAGAATATGAAATACGAAAGAAAATCAGAAAGCTTATAAAGCTTGTGTATTCATCAGTATGAATAAGCTATGCAGGTAGTTACAGGTTAATAAAAAGCGCCCTTTAAGAAGTTTCTGCTCATGGCCACTATTAGATATGCAGCACCAATCTCACCATAGGAGGAGCGGGTGGAGGAGAGAGAGAGAGAGAGAGAGAGAGAGAGACAGACAAACAGTGGCGTCCTCTATTGCCATTTTATGGTCCCTGATGACATTGAACGTTCCTTCTTTACGACATCACCTGGAGAATTAGTAAACATAAACGGCGGACCTGCTTCGCTCATTGACTGAGGCCTGTGATTTATGGCGCAACCTGCCGCCTTTTTCTATAATCGTCCATCAAAACGGGAAAGATATAAAATCCCAACAACCTGAGAAAAACTTTCTCACTCCGCCAACAATATATCTCACTGACATTACACACTCAACACTTATGAGGAAGAGCTCTGCTATAAATCACAAAGTGCAGAATCATAAAAATGGGCTCAAATAGCATCACTTTTACACCGCCTGCTCTGCTCCCCTCTGTCTCTTGGCTTTATATGCAAGCGGTGTCGCTGAAAGCCACATTTCGCCGCTTCTTGTCTTCGAAAACTTGACATATATTAAAGTTCAGCTGATCATTTTTTAAGAACCTCCAAACTTTAAGAGGAGCTATGCTAACTGTTGTAAAACTTGCTTTTATTGGAGGCATTTGTCTTAAGTGTGTTTAGACAGCGAAGAGATGACATGAAGTCTTCCAGTGGGAGGCGTAGAATATTAAGGCACATATTTGAGGTGTTTGTCATAGTGAATTTAAAGTGTCACTGTGAGAGAGTAAAAGCGCTGGAGCTGATTTACAGCTGTGCTTTGCCCAGATATACAGATAATGCTGTTAGCGTAATAAACTGTTCATCTCTTTGTTCGCTTGGCTATTAGATATGGCCATTAGATGCACCTGAGAAGTCTCACTGTCAGACTCTAACACAACAACACAGATGCCTATTCTATAAGTCTAGCCAGGCGTGTCACTGCCGAGCGGCTCTCAGGAACTGGCCGAGATGAAAGAAGAAAACTCTAGAACCAGGTGACCTCAGAACCGGTTATTATACTTTTGTGAGAAAAGAGCATACGAATGAAATGTAATAATGAATACAAAATTGTCTAGTTGGTGTGAGGTGCGTGTGGTTGGGATGGTGTTATTAAAATAAAATTTTAGTTTATTTCTTTTTATTTATTATTTTATTTTTATATTTTATTGTTTTGCAAAGTGCATAAAAATGCTTTGCATATATTAAAAAACTAAAATTAGATTTTATATGATGAATTACAATTACAATTTTATTTTTAATCTTTATTATTATTAATATTAGTAATAGTAGTATGTGTTTTATAATAAAAGTAATTATTAATATTAATAATTATTATTATTAATGTGTGAGGTGTTCTTTATTTTCTTCTTTTTTCTTTGCAAAGATTGCACTTTATTTTACAGTATGTGTACTTACATGTACATACAGTGTACTTACAGTGTACATATTTAAGAAATTACTGGTAATATTAGGTAACTACATGGGGTCGGGTTAGGGTTAGGTTCTGGGTTAGTACCTATAGTTATTACTTAGTTATGAGTAACAGGACTGTTAAATAAAGTGCTACCATGCATCAAAATGCTTTGCATGTATGTTAAGAACACTAAAATGAGAATTTATATGATGAAATATGATTCTTTATTTTTTTTATTAGTCTATATTAATGATTAATAATTTAGTAATGATAATAATTACAATATTAGACATTGTTTATTTATTTATTTATAAAATGCTTTGCATATGTATTAAAAATCAATATTTATGGTTGTATTTATATATGAGGATATACACACCATCATGGCTGTGTTTTTTTTTTTTTTTTTTGTGTGTATGTAGCCTTGTGTTGTACTCAACAATGTCCTATTTACCCCGTACTTAGGTGTCTCTGGCAGTGTGTGTCCGTATCAGGGATCGGGTTAATGCTTGGGTTAATGCTTTACAGCTGAACTCATACACACGTAAGGACCAGCTGCTCCAGTCGGACCTGCTCTCTCGGATCCCCACAGCCCGTTCGTCCTGACGCCCTGCACCTTCAACCCCCTACCCGGCCTGCCCTCATCCCCTTCATTCTGTCCCCCAATCCCTGCATCACCTCACATCTGGACAGGAGCCACTGCCACTTCCTAGCCACACACAGATGGCTCAGATATTGCGCCAGCCGGTGCATTGTGGGTAATCACTTTGACCAGGCTAGAGGGCACTCACAGGGTCAATATATTTCCTCATCTGCCTGCATCAGGTCTTATCAAGGGTGTATACAGGAATTAACCTCAAAAGAGTAAAGGGTAATTACAGTGTGCAACCCTATACTGTAATTACCATTATTGACAAGAAGACAGTTCCATCATACATATTCAGACTAAACTGGCAGCTTTTCTTGAAAAACTCTTACATTAATTGCACGTTGAGTCATGAGGATGATATCAGAACAAACAACTTTTGAGTTGAGCAGTTTAATTCAAAAGAAATAGATCTTGCACAGCTGTATTCTCCTATAGTGTGATGCTTTACCGAATATATTTTAATTAACTGATATTCAGAAGCGGCCTCTGTTGACTTTGTGTACAGCGTGTCGAGGACTGGTGGCAGATGCCTGCTGAAGTAGGCGAGATAGCACAGACGCCGAGATTGTTAGAGACGCAGAATTTATAAATCATTCCAGCAAGCGATGAGACCCAGGTCTTTATTGTTTAAGTTTTTAGTGCACAAGAAAAAAAAAAAAAAAGAAACAAAATAAGAGTGTTTCATCATTGTTGTGCCATTACAAGAGTCTACAAGAACACAAACCAGCTTTGACATGGGTCAGAGACGCTTGCGAACTTCACAGCACAGCTTTGCTTTTGTGAAACCCGCTAATATGGCTCTAGGGTCAGGCTGGTGCCGACACCACAAGAATCAAATGTATACAAATTTGATGAAGGAATGCTTGCCAAAACACAAACCACACATCTTCATACATCATATCAAACCTACGCTTGCCCTTTTCTCTTCTGCTAGTGTTGTTGTTGGTGACCTGAGCACAACACTACTGGACTTTTTAATGTACTTTTTAAAATGATTCTTTCAGAGTCATAATTATTTTTGCATTTATTGGCACTCGAATAAAATCTATTCGATTTTATACTCCAAATCAGACAAATGCATGCAAATACAGTTCCTGAAAAGAAAATGTAGAAGAATAACACTGTGGAACATCACAAAATATGACTTTTTGGTAGTATTAAGTCGCAAAAGAGCAGTTTCAGACTCAGATTAATTTTAGTACATCTGATTTCCCTCTAGAAATATTTTAGGCACTGATTATTTTGCACACACTATGTACGCATTACCACTCAATAAATAAATAAATTCGATGAAATTGATTTTTTAATTTGTTTTTAATTTAATTATATTATCATAGAGCTTCCACAAAGAAATAAAAATAATCTCTTTGGGGCCGTTCGCACAGAGCGTGTTTTTGCATTCCAATGTACTGCTTTTCCATTGTTTTTCTATGTAAACATGCACTAAAGATATTGCATCTTTTGCAGTGTCTTGTGTTCAAATTTTTAAAAAGACCAATATATAGCATCTTACAGTACAATTACAGAGCTGGTCTCCTTTTGCTCAAGGTTACATTGGTCAGAGGGGAACAGATCATTTGTCCAGTTTTTGGATCACTCCTTCTGTGGTTTGAACTCTAAAGCCTCTTGGTTTCCAGCCTGGGATCCACAGTGCTGTATATTGTGGTAAGTGATTGTCCACCGGGTCTGAATGCAGAGGTCAAGGCTTACAGGTGTGGGCCAGCTGCCATATGCTGCTCAACCAAGGACGAGCCAAAACGTTTCTCTCTCAAACACCTCCAGCTGTTCCAGCTAACATTGCTGGCACTCGCGCAAAGCCTTTCACACTCACACAGTTCCGCCACACGCAGAGACACCCTTGGACAGGAAGATGACGCAGGGTTAAAAAGGGGTCAAGAAATTGGTCCGTCATTAACCACGGCCAATCGGGTAGAAAGTAATAAATACTATGTAGTGTGAGGTGGTGTTGATGAAATAGGAATCTTAAAAATAGATTATAATTGTATTTATTTATTAATTTTTTTTTTTTAAGGATGGTGCAATCTTGCCACGTACTGGCCCTGAAGGTGTTTTCAGCATTCTGGGCATTAAAACAGGTGAGACAATCCCATTATTTTACTGTCACACATCAGAATGGAGAAACCACAGCAATTCACACCAGAGGCGTCATGCCCTTTCAAAGTGAGGGGGCACGTGCCCCCTCAGAATTTTGAGCCAAGTGGATTTTGAATGCAGCTTCCAAAAGACAAAAAATAGCCGATTAATATTTTCTATATTTAATACAATCACACTGGCGTGATTAGATCGTTCAGTGCGTCATATCATCAGCATCTAAATTCAAATCTGCCTTCTCTGGCTGGCGCTGAGCCAGAGACAGATGCGTTTGAACAGCGCTGCGCATTATAACCAATCACACATGATTCTGTTGAGCTTATGAATGCAATGACCAATCAGAGGCATTCAGATGAGTCATCGCTAAAATGCCGGTGTTTTCACTTCACTTGCTCGCTGACTGAATACCTCTTTCTGGCGAATTCTCTCGTCAGAAACAACAAAGTGCAAATGTGTGTACGAATATATAAGTAAGATATTCATTTCATAGTGTAAACAGCTTCAGTGATTTTAATGGGTGTTTTTGAGAGTGCTTGAACTCTAGACTGTTAGTAAAAATGTTCTTTGATCATGTAAATGTTCTTTGCGCTCTTTCTGTACAATGAAAGTGTTATGATTAGTAGCCTATAATGTTTTTATTCACATTAACTTTCAATGTTAAATTCACATTAATTATAAAGTCAGTTGTATTAAAATGACACCCATATTTAATAGATTACATTATTAGGTTACTTTACTTTGACCCCCCCCAACTCGTGCCCCCTCAATTATTGAGTGCATGATGCCCCTGATTCACACACTTATGCACAGTGCACATCGGTAAAGCAATTTGCAGTCGAAAGGTGGCTCACCACCTTCGTATCTACATTTGCCTGCACAGCTAAATTAGAGAGTAAAATTTTGGAGAGCTTGAGTGTTTGTCTCGCTTCAGGCTTTTGTGCAGAATGTTGCAGGGTATGTATGTTGTTTGTGGAAACCAAACCTGTTTATCATAACAAATAAGAATTTTTGGTGTGGTTATATTCCACGAGTTCCAAAATGGACTCTAAAGACCTGATGCCTGACGTCCTTTTTTGTCATTTTTCATAATTTACAATTTTCCATGTATTTCCCATAGGTGCTTGTCAATTGTATTTGCACTTCTCATATAGTAGAAATTGGACTAAGCAATCCAACCAAGTTAGTGTTCACTATATTTGATAGATTTTTGTTGTTTACTATTAGTAAAAAATAGATGTTATTGCTCTCATTTTTAATTATTCTTATTGCATTTTAATGTCAAATTTTAGAATTAATGTGCTGTAAATGTAGATGCCTTTGGAGAGCATCTTGTATTTTCAGTCCTTGTGTAGTAGAAGCCTAACAGAAATAAAAAATAAATGTGTTCATTATTATACAGAATGCTTCACAGATTAGACAGATCACACTTAAATTCAGGTTCGGACTAAGCAATCCAGCCAAATTAGTTTTCACTATATATTTTTGGTCTTTACTATCAATGAAAAACAGAAAGGATACACTGTAAAGATGATTTTTCAAAGTTATAAATAACACAAAGTTTATTGGAGTATGTTTTACAAGAATATACCGTTTCAGTCTTTCTACTTCAAAATTTTCAAAAATTCTGAAGTGTAATTCACTGTATTACTTGTTTCTTTGTAATTATTTGAAGTTAGCAATGTCTGAGTGATTGTTTCAAAGCAAATCCTACACCAAATGTTTTTCAATGTGTTACTGTTCTTATTCTCAGTTATATTTGTTGTGTTTTAATATAAAACTCTAGAATTAAGTTAGCGTAAATTTAGTTCCCACCTATAACGCATACAACATATCCCAGTTTTTTCTACTTCCGTATTTAACATTATGGAAACGTGAAGAAATTCTAAGCATCATTTAACACCTGCAAACATCCAAAGATAACCAAGGTGTCCCAGAATCATCAAAATATGACTGATGGTGTGCAAATACATTTAGCTGTGAAAGTGTTATCTTAGCAGGAGGCCAGAGCTTGCTTGAGCAACCATCTGATGCAGTGCTGTGGATTTCAGGCCTAAAAAAAAGACCTTGCTTGTTAAATTGTGGGTCATTCTGTTCACAGAATCACAAAGGCCCTGCTCCTGCCATGCCCTGTCCCTCCCCTGTGTTTAGCAGCGAGAGTTCCAGACATAAAGTTACAAAAGCCTCGTCCAACAAGTCCAGCTGAAATGAAGTACACTCCACCAAGCCATGCCAAGCTACCTCAGCACAGCAGTCTTATTCATTTGACCTTCATCCACACTGGAGAAAAGAGGGAAAGTGCCAACCAGGTGCACAAAAAGTTTCTTTTTTTCCACCCACTATGGGGCAGAAAGCAGATAACCGAAGGGGGAGGTGAGTGAACTATCTGGCGCAAAGCTTTTTTTTTTTTTTAACAACACAAAGGACAAAAAGGAGGGTTTCTCCCTCCATTCGTGCTCTCTATTCAATAAACAGCCTGCTGCAAACGACAAGCACTGTCTTTGGAGTCTGTAATAAGGGCATTCTAGATTTGTCTGAACCTGGAACATTAAACACGTTTGTCTTCCATCCGTCAATGTCAGAGCACTCATCTGTTCAAACGTCTGCCGTTCTGCAGGACGCCAGTGTTGTGTTTGTTCATTAATCATTTTAATCAGAACATGCACACAAACACGCACACACTGACCACGCAACAGACGGAAAAATCATTTAGCGGTTTTTGGTTAAAGTTGCATTGCATTTATTAGGAGGATTTACTAATCTAAAACTGGTGCATGTGCAGGTTTTATATATATATATATATATATATATATATATATATATGTATGTATGTTTAAGATTGAGATTTTTGTAATGTATGTGAATAAAAGCCTATTTGAAAATGTTCATCATATAAAGCCAATATGTCTTTTTTAGAAGACTTGCATTAAACCACTCAAAGCTTGACATGATTGCCTTGAAAAAAATGGATGGACAAAAAAAAATTGAGATATTAAAATATCTATATGGCAGTATACAGTAAAGCTTTGCCAATGGTATTGAAAATGATTAAAGTCGTCATGAAATCAAAAAATGACCCTACTTACTTTTTTAGTGCACATTACTAGTCTTGTGGTGAACAATTAAACCGTCCAAGTCAATACACCGAGAAAAAAAAAAAAAAAAATTGTCTGTCATAGTAATCTTTAATCAAAAACTGAAAATTTGCTTCCGCTCTGGAATGGCGTTCTCACTCTGATGACGTCAGTTTGATGGGGAGAATCCTCTTGTTAAGTATGACATAAGGACTACTGTTTCCGGGTCCAAGCCTCTACTAATTTCACTTGAGAATACTATCTCAGAAGCCATTTATGAGCACTATTTAATACTACATATTTAAGCTAAGCTTATAAAAATTTTGCTGTGCACACTACAGTCTCTGTGCTCACAGTGTCCCAGACACTAATATTTTAGTTGAAACACTGTCTGTAACTAGTAACTAGTACTTGGAGTAGTTTTTGAGAAGAGTAATTTGTACTTTTACTTAAGTACTGTTTTGACACCATTATTTTTACTTGTAATTGAGTATTATTTCAGCAATGCAACAGTACTTGTACTTAAGTACAAATTTTCAGTACTCTTTCCACCACTGGAAATTAGATATTTTCACCAAACTTGGTACACAAGTGTATGAGCTCAATTTCTGGTCAAATTAAAAAAAAAATTGTGCTGCTCTGCCACTTGGTGGCACTATAAGATCGAAAAAACTATAACTAGGTAACCGTTGGTCCAATCAACTTGAAATTTGGTATGCAGTGTCTTTGTCCGAAGTGGCACAAGTGGAGGACATTCGCGTATCTCAAAAAACATGGCCGCCATTGGCCAAAAAAGTTTAAGCACCTATTTGACAAGGTTAACGGAGGTCGATCGGAACGAAACTCGGTGGGCATGTTCGACTCATGGACCTAAAGGTCTATAAAATCTAAACAAAAACACAAAACTTTACAAAACTTGGTGAAAACGTGTCAGATGACTCTTAATAAGCATGCCAAGTTTCATGGTGATCGGACCATAGGTGGTGCTATAACAGTTAAAAAGGCTTCAAAAACACAAGATTTTTATGGTAATTGGCCTCAAATTGCTAAAAAATGCTCATATATTCACACATGCACTAGATCTTCATATCATATGATACATCTCCTCATTTTGAACAAGTTTGCCTCTGGGACTAATGCTGTCAATGAAATGGTTAATTAAATATTCACAAATGTTAAAAACCTACTTTTGCAAACTAGTCCTAGGTTTTTTGCTCAAGCTCAATCAAACCACTGCAGTAATATTCTCTGGAATCTCTAGATCAATAATTATCAAAAAAAAAAAAAAGTTGAATTTTGTCCTTTGGTTAGCGATAACGGGGTCATTTAGAAAAGGGGTGTGGCCAAATATACCCCAAAGCCTATAAAACCTAAACAAAAACTCAAAACTTTACGAAACTTGGTGAAAACGTGACAGATGACTCGTAACAAGGATGCAAAGTTTCATAGAGATCAAACCATGGGTGGTGCTATAACAGTTAAAAAGGCCTCAAAACACAATATTTCTATAGTAAATGACCTCAAATTGCCAAAAAAAAAAAATCATATATTTACACAAACACTTGATCTTTATATCATATGATAGATCTCCTCATTCTGAACAACTTTGCCTCTGGGACCGATGCTGTCAATCAAAATGTTGATTAAATATTTGAGATTATTTAAAAAAAAAATACTTTTGTGAACTAGTCATAGGTTTTAAACTCAAAATCAATACAATCAGTGCAATACAATTCTCTAGATCAATAATTATCAAAAAATGTTGAACATTTGCATTTGGACAGTTATAACGGCCATTTCGTAATACGGTTTTGATCTAGTGTACACAAAAGTTTATAAATATTAAAATAAAAACTCAAAACACATCACAAATCTATGTAACCTCATGCATTATATCATTCTAAACAATCATGCAAAATTTTATAGAGATTGGACAGAAACTGACACTATAATAGCTATGAAGGTTGAAAACAGTACGTCTAAGCTACATTACATGAAAGTGCAAATACAACAACTAGATGGCAGCAAAGGATCACTCATTGGCTCATTCTATCACTTATAAAGTTCTTTTTAGTTCTTTTCTCAGGTTTTATTAGGTACTGACATTCAGATAGTTTAAAATGGCCATTATTACATTTAAACCACTTCATATATACAGACATATCAGTCTTGACAATTATGCCACATTATGCTTAAATTTAAATCTGAAAAAATATTCTAAACAGGACACTTCCAGTAAACATCTCACTACCTGTAAGTTATTTAAAATATCTATATCTTCAACATAATCTGTGTCTGTGTGTGTGAGCATGCTTAAACCCTATTCGCACGGGATTAGTATTACCTGGTGACCTCCAGTCATTTGTAATAATTGCGGAGGTTGTCTGTGATCTTAATCCCGCGCAAATCGGCCATGTCTGTAATTTGCAAAGTAAAAATTCCCCCGCTAATGACCTACCATATTTCGCCGAACACTGAGGTCCTGTGATAGTATTAGTCCCGTGCGAATCGCCATCTCTGTGATTTGGCCAGCATTTGGCAGGTCGTATATCATTTTTCAAGGTTTTTGTTTCCTGTGCGCCTTTTTATTAATCTTTCGCGAAGAATGGAGCTGCGTTGGAGTGTTTTTTTGGGTGCTGCCATATCGCTACACCATACAATTTGCAGAAAGAGAAAGCTGAAAAGGTTTTGAGGATAGTGTGTTACAAATAAATCAAGCATAAAGCTTGAGATATTATTTTAACCTGGTGAAATTTAAAATCACACATGGTCCCCAGATAATGCTAATCCCGTGCGAATAGGGCTTTAGTTTGTATTAAGTAGAGTGTGTGTTAAATAATATAGTTCAACTTTTTCATTACTCTGTGTGTATTTGTCATCATATTCTCCATCATGGATATGTTCTGGTGTCAGCCATACATTTCACGCTGGCTGAGACTCCTGACAGCATAGAAACCATGAAGGCCTTCAAGTGCTTGAACCCCGGTAATCGCTGCTTGCAGCTATATTTTATTCTTTTATTTGTTTGCTCATGCTGCTACTGTATTGCATTCAAACAACGTTCGTTCTCTGTCATTTCTTTATTTCACCCTATACTCTCTCTTTCCTTCTGCTCAGTGACACAAACACACGTAATTCTTCTTAATGTGACAAATGAACTGCTCTAATCTCCAGCAAGCTCTACTCTCGCCTCCCGTGTTCATCTGTGCTAAATGAAAGCTTTTATGCAAATGAAATATTTTAGGGGGGGCATGAGTTATTTTTTTATTCAAATAAGCACGGCGTAACGCTGAGTCTTGGCACCCATATCATCGCTTCGAAACTCTACATTCAGATTCCCACTTTGTGACACGTCGCTGTAAAGCTTGTTAGCTTTAGCCCAGGTTCTTTAACGGTGACTCACCTGTTTGTACGGTAAACAGGCGACTTCAAACGGCCGCGGAAACTGGGCGCCCAGATAACGTCCATCTCCTGTGAGACGTGCTCGGTTGAAAGCTTACTCTATCAACAGAGCAAACAGGCTAAATTATGCACAGTAATACACAGGGCCCCGCTCACGCGCATCAATCACCTATAAGCGGAATACAATCGATCACATTCGCAAAACGTCACCGCACGCTCTCACCAGAACTATTTCCTCCCTATAGCTTGTAAGGAATTACATTACAGCGCAATTCTGCCAGCTTAGACGCGAATGCGTTTAAACATTTACAACAATACATCACAATATATGGCGCTGTCACCGTGGAGCCAAGAGGCATATTGCCAAGTCTCAGGCAATGTGACTCCGGCACTCTGGAATGACAAACCCTCCATCTGCAGTATTTACGACGGCTCCGTGTTTCGGAGCTCACAGCAGAGTGCTCTTCTTTATACTTGCAAGGAATAACCAGCCCTACATATGACAAACATCCTTCTCTCCTCTTCTGTTAGATCTGTGGTGTTCATAATGCATTGGCCGTCCCGGAGCAGAAAGCAGACAGGCTTTCTAATCTAACACGGCGTGCTGCAGACCGGCCGAGAGAGAGAGAGAGCTGTCACAGAGACATGCAGCCTCACAGCCGTGGACACATCCATAATGTGGAGCTCAGTGGGCCAAGCACATCCCAGCGTTCCCCTCTTCATCACAAATTCCAACACAAGCCCTTCTGCCACCAGCACGCAGAGTGCACAGAGTTCTGCCCAGCTTCTGAATTCAATATCAAACCCAGGATGCAGAAAGGGACTGGTGAATCTCCTTACAAGTAAGTTCACATGTACTTAAAAAATAAATAAATAAATAATAATAAAATAAAAATCCTTTTTTGTTTTAAAACAAGGTGAGTGGTTTACATGAGAGAGATATATTAACATTTACTTGTTATTAAGTAAGCAAATCCAAGTGCAATATAACCATTAACATTTTTGTAAATAAATTCTCTATTTCAGGATATTTATTAACAAATTCATGTGCAAGAGACAATAGCCACACCCATAATAACCTCTCCCCTTCCCCCCAACACTATACACATGACTTCTTGAAGCCCATGTCCATCTCAGAGTAAAACAATACATAAATATACTGAATAAAAAGGTAAATGTGACTTTATCACAACTGCAACTTCATATCTGACAGTATGACTTTTTCTCAATTGTTTTTTTATTTATATTTCTTTGTATTTTTCTTTTTCTTTTCATCATAGTTGCAATTTATTATTTTAGATTTTCTAACAGTTGCAACTCAATTATGTTTTATTATCTACTCTGAAATGAAAACTGGGACATCAGCTGAATTAATAAACAATCATTTATATAAATAAATAATAAACAAAAGGGTAATTTGACGTTATTGCTTGTAATTTTGACTTTATCACAACTGCAACTTCATATCTCACAATATGACTTTATATCTGATAGTTGCAACTTCTCAGAACTTTATCTCATAATTATGTTTATTTATTTTTTTTTACTCTAAGGCAAATAGAAATACTTCTGAATGATTGAAATGTAATTTAACATTATTGCTTGTAGTTGTGACTTTATCACAGTTGCAAATTCATATATCACAATATGACTTTGTCATCTTCTTATTCATCTTATCTTATTCATTTGATAACACTATATTGTACATTTTATCTTACAATTGTTTTATTTTTTACTCTGAGGTGACAAAAAATATTTAAAATGGACCAAATAACCAAATGTGATTACAAATTCCTTTTTTTCCTTTGTGTTTCATTGTAAATTCTTTGTGAATATGTTTTAAATAATAAAAACAAGATAGACAGATGGAGTCCTTTATCATCAAATGTTAAATCTTTAATTAGGGCTGTCTTTGGCATTGTTTTTGTATTTCAGAACAGAACAGACCTCCATTGTAGAAATGCGGCCCAACACATGAGACAATTTTCTGCTCCAGTATCTCTGTGTGGGGCCATCAGGCTCTGATGTGGTCTAGAAATCCAACACACACACACACACACACATCGACATTCCTTCTCTTCCTTTTGACTCTCTCTGTCTGTTACACACACGTACGCACTTCCTCTCTTCCTCACCCCACACCAGCTGCAGCCCACTTACCCATGGCACGGGCAAAAAACCCTGCAAATTGAACGGTTCAAAGGCAGCATGGTCTACCATCTGGGTTGGGAGGTATTTATGTATTTCGACTCTGAATTAACGACACCCCGGGACTCCAAAATGGATTAAATCATTATCAAAAATCTGATCTTGATAATCAGACATAGGCCCGTCTCCTGCGCTCCAGGGGAGGGCGTTTGATAACCACATGGATGGTAATAAAGAAGAGAGCTCTTTTATTCTTGGAGGGTCGAAGTTCTGGAACTAATGAGGGGGTTCCAGATCACACAATCGCCACACCACCTCCTCAAAGATCACTCAAGTTAATTTGCTCTCCTGAATGTCGTTCTTTCGGCAAGATGCATTATGCATTTCTCTGTAATGAATGAAAGAGCACTAAAATAGTTCCAGCAGCATGGAGGCGATCGCATGACTGCCGCTCCGAGTTATCAGATGCCTGATGATTGAGTTTCATATCAGATTTATTCGCCAAACAACAATGCTGCCTGTCTGAGGTGATAGAGCTTGTGGATTAAATGGCTCGAGTTTTCCGTTGACATGAAGCATCAACAGGAGAAGGGGGGAGGAAGAGAGAAAGATGTTCCACGTGTAACCCGATCAGCACAAGCAGCTGAGACACATTGTGTTTTGCGGGCGATCACAGAGGTTCCACTGTTCAGCTGTCAGTCAAATCCTGATCAGTGTTGGGCACAAACATAGCTTAACACCAACAGGAACAGGATCCAGGTTCTCAAACTTCAAGGCCCTTTTTATCTTCCCATACACTGCTGGAACTTGTCTGTTAGCACCAACCCGGGTTCACTGGGAAAACATGCCTCTACCTACATTTTTGCAAAACTCCAAAAACATACCTATACATAAAATACGGTTTACAGCAGTTTCCAACTGAAATGAACACAAGAGGCAGTAGACACCTAATTAAGTAACAGGGGCAGAATATCCAATATATAAAGATGCATGGATTTTGCATGGTTTGTGCAATACTATGTTATGACCTCAAAACAGTGACCATACTGCATGATTTGTAAACAAATACATTTTGACGTTTGCATCACATAGCTCCATGTGTGTGACTTTTCTGATGTAGTAAACTTGCTCAGTAGCTCACCTGGTATAGTATTGCACTTGCGATTCAGAGCGCTCAACAACAAACATAATAAAATGTTGCTAGATTCAAATTCATCTGTCTCAGAAAAGAACCCAGGGCTTCATTTATAAAATGTTGCACAGAAACCATCCTAAATTTGATCTTACGATCATCTCTCAAATATGTGTACGTGTGACTCATAGAATGAACATACGCAAAGAAAACACATGTACGCCTCTCTTTCAAATGTAAAATCTATGAATCGCAAATGATCTTGAACTTGCGTGCAACTGTGTGGTTTCAGCTCTCTGCCTTGTAAACGACTCCTAATTAATGTCATTAAGATATAAAAGATCACCAGTCATCATCCAAATCCTTTAATTTAGAACAGCGAGCTGCAAGAGCAGCTTAAATTTCCAAAAACCTGCAGTACTCTGACAAGAAAAAGTGTGTACATCTGCTCAGACCCTGACGTGACGCTAAGCACTTTTCCACGTCAAAGGCAGTTTTTACAAATATGAGCGTTGGCGTTGATTTAAGCGTACGCACACCCTAAGATCAAATCTCTGCATACGCACGCTTTATAAATGAGTCCGCTAATTTCAGAGCCACTCACTGGACATTTCACTCTTGTGAAATGTGAGAGTGAAATGTAAAATTTACATTTACTCTTGTGAAATGTGCAAAAAGTAACAATATAATTTGCAGAAAGTGAGTGAATAATTAATTACATTTTGGCACAAAGCTATCAACATTATGGTTTTGAAATGACATGGATGAGTAAATAATGACAGAATAAAATTTTTGGTAAAATGTCCCTTTAATATTTTTGTGTAAGATTGCATGTAGCATTTGCAGAGCCAATTAGCAACCTATTTTTACTCACATTTTGTAACTGGAGAGGAAAATCAGTTGTGGAGGGTTTTTAGGAACTAATGGTTACACGGTTACCATGCATTCATTTACACTAAAAACATCTGCTCCAAACTGCTGTTTTCAGTGGCAGTTCTATCTGCGTTCCTGGACCGTTAGCTTAGCATCACTTTGTCTCTGTGTTTGTCTCCTGCTGATTTGCTTTGATAGTGGGTCCACCGGGGCTCAGGCTGGCCTGTCTCATTAATTCGTTTTGCCTATCATTGTCATCACTGGAGCTTTCAAAGAGCGCCGGCCCACCAGTCAGACCACAGACATTGTGCCGAGCTTAATCAGCTTTGTTAGCATTTCTGTGTTTCAGTCACAGGCCTCAAATACGCAGAAACTTTATTAGTAATATGTTATGAGGACAGAGGAAAAATCACAGATATAACCCATACAACAGTATGGTGACTCAGACACTTTAATGCCACTGATTAACTTTCCATTGCAAAAGTAGCTCTAAAGAACTATGTCAACCTAATAATTTGCACTTTAGCCAATGCATTAGTCTTATAAGGCAATTAACTTTGCAATTTTCATTCTTCCTGCGTTTCATACTTCTCAGAGCTGACGCAATAAAAGATACATTTCATAACATCTTAAAGGGATAGTTCACCTAAAAATGGAAATTCTGTAATTAATTACTCACCCTCATGTCGTTCCAAACCTGTAAGACCTCCGTTCATCTTCGTAACACAAATTAAGATATTTTTGATGAATTCTGAGAGCTCTCTGACCCTCCCATAGACAGCAATGTAATTACCACGATCAAGGTGTAGAAACGTAGCAAGGACATCGGTAAAATAATCCATGTGACATCAGGGTTTCAACCATTATTTTACGAATCTACGAGATTACTTTATATGCACAAAGAAAATAAAAATAACGACTTTATTCAATTTGTCTCCTCCGCGTCACCCTGCTGCCATTTTGGAGAGTATCACATACGTAAACAACGTATGCTGTTCTGTGTCAGCTGCGCCACGCGGAATTTTTTTTTTTTCTTTGGAGCCCAAGCAACTTGGGCTATGAGCTTCTCCACCCTTCCTCCAGACTCTAGGACCTTGGTTTCCAAATGAAATACAAAACTTGCTCTCATCTGAAAAGACGACTTTGGACCACTGAGCAACAGTCCAGTTCTTCTTCTCCTTAGCCCAGGTAAGACGCCTCTGGCGTTGTCTGTGGTTCAGGAGTGGCTTAACAAGAGGAATACGACAACTGTAGCCAAATTCCTTGACACGTCTGTGTGTGGTGGCTCTTGATACCTTGACCCCAGCCTCAGTCCATTCCTTGTGAAGTTCACCCAAATTCTTGAATCGATTTTGCTTGACAATCTTCATAAGGCTGCGGTTCTCTCAGTTGGTTGTGCATCTTTTTCTTCCACACTTTTTTTTTCCACTCAACTTCCTGTTAACATGCTTGGATACAGCACTCTGTGAACAGCCAGCTTCTTTGGCAATGAATATTTGTGGCTTACCCTCCTTTTGAAGGGTGTCAATGATTGTCTTCTGGACAACTGTCAGGTCACAAGACCATGATTGTGTAGCCTAGTGAACCAAACTGAGAGACCATTTTGAAGGCTTAGGAAACCTTTGCAGGTGTTTTGAGTTAATTAGATGATTGGCATGTCACCATATTCTAATTTGTTGAGATAGTGAATTGGTGGGGTTTTGTTAAATGTGAGCCAAAATCATCACAATTAAAAGAACCAAAGACTTAAACTACTTCAGTCTGTGTGCATTGAATTTATTTAATACACGAGTTTCACAATTTGAGTTGAATTACTGAAATAAATCAACTTTTCCACGACATTCTAATTTACTGAGATGCACCTGTATATGGTAGGGCTATGACTAGTCTCACCATAATATGATTTTATATTTACATTTAGCAGACACTTTTATCCACAGCAACTTAC
This sequence comes from Spinibarbus caldwelli, assembly GCA_039654775.1. Classification (NCBI taxonomy): domain Eukaryota; kingdom Metazoa; phylum Chordata; class Actinopteri; order Cypriniformes; family Cyprinidae; genus Spinibarbus; species Spinibarbus caldwelli. The sequence continues at coordinate 14,794,156 of CM077255.1, forward strand.
ATTGCATTCAAGTTACAGTTTTTTACATTTTATCAGCTCTTGCTTTCCCTGGGAATCGAACCCATGATCTTAGCATTGCTAGCGCCATGCTCTACTATTTGAGCTACAGGAAAGCATATATGCTATATGCATGCTATATATAAAACACAATATATGCTTTATATAATATGCTCTTTAAATATATATATATATATATATATATATACACACACAATTATATCATAAATCTAGGTAAATTAGTTGACATCACCCATCCATATTTAATACATATCAGGCCACACTAACGTCAAACTCACGCTGACACACAGAAAACAGTTTTTCTTATTTGTGTAATTATGGACCAATCCCTAAGTTAAAAGTGTGAAAGAAGGTCCTGGCACAACGTAAGCTGTCTATGTCAAGCACTTTACCTTGAGTGGATCATTTCGGGCATTGTGCGTCCCATACGTCTGACACATACTGAGTGCTGCATGCTGATGCGTGCAATGCGCGGCCCTATCTTCCTAATTACCAGAGACATCGCATTGTCAGCAGTGTCGTGCCAGGCTAGAATCTCCTCCGAGGGGTGACAGCTACCATGTCAGCCCGTTTGCAGAGACGTGAACGCCGGTGTCCCGAGATAAAGAGAATTAAAATCCCGTCAAGGCCTCATAGCGGGTCACTTGGGCCAAAACAAAAGAGTGGTGATGGGGGGCTTTAATTACCTTGTGTTGTTGTTTGCCTTAGCGTTCCATAACAAAGCAAACTTAATTAGTTGTCTCAGGATGTGGTCTCATGGAGAGCAGCGCAAGTGTCAACACAAAGTTTAAATGGGAAAAAAGGGGGGTAGAATGCAGTAACTATTAATTTAAATGTGATTATGCGTCTTCAATTTGCATTCCAGATATTGGTGCCTGAAGGGAAATTAGAAAGAGTGTGTATGTGTGTGCAAGGTGCGTGAATTACTGGCAGGTTACCTTACTCGTATCATTGATGGAGAAACAACTGTTATTGGTTCATGTTTTACCAATGACAGCCAGACTGATATATTCAACAATGTCAGTAACCTCACTGTTTAAATCTCTCAAATTTCAATCTGAAGTCTGCATTTTCAAACGATTCTGTTACAGTCTATGAGAGCCAATAGCATTTAGCATCAATGATGTAAAAACTGGTGCCGAATATGAACATGGACGTGATATATTAATAGTAAATAACTTAAAGTTTGGTTTATTCCTCACACAAAGTTATTATTTTGCTTCAGAAGTGCATGGGTCGAATGGCCCGCTTCTGTTGCGCTTTTATTGGGTGAACTCTTCCTTTAAAGTTGTCTTCCTCATTTATCTCACCACCTTCTGCTTTTTCTTCCATTTTTTTTTTTTTTTGTTTGGTCTTCAGGATCTCAGACTATTAATTCCAGTGAGGAATGTCCTCATATTGGCTGGTGCTCAGAACAAAGCACTTCAACACAGCATGAAAAATGACACCTCCACCTGTTCTACCTCCACTTCCACAACTGTGAATTATGGGTAAGTTTCTGTGCCAATGCATATGAGTAACCACCAAGAACAACCAGACGTACCAGATGTAGTTTTAAAAGATACCAGTGTTCCTTCCATTAGCACAGATAATCAGCCTTTTTTAATAATCCATCCTCAGCTGATCTGATGAGGAACTATTTGATGAGCATATGTTTGCAGCTGTTCTGTATCTTGCCTTGCGACTCATTGCTTGTTATTGTTGTGAACCAAGTAAGTATGTAGGGCAAGGTACGGTTCCCCTGAGACTTAATAGAAGCATAAATTTTATTTCCAACTTTATCTTGGATAACTTAGATTTAGGAGAAATAAAAACTGTAAGAGTACAGAGCTAAAAAAAATAAAGGAATGATCTATTCAGAATGATTAAAGCATTTATTTGAATGTTTTTGGACATTTGTTGTTTGAGGAGAAAAGTTTCCAAGAAAAAGTTTGTGGTCTGTAATTTTTATTGAGAGAAATTAATACTTTTATTCAGCAATTATGCATTCAATTGATAGAAAGTGACAGTAAAGACATTTATAATGTTACATAAGATTACATAAAATGCATTTCCAATAAATGCTGTTCTTCTGAACTTTATAGTCGTCACAGAATCCTGGAAAAAAAGGAATTCATGAATACATGATTTCTGAAGGATCATGTGACACTGAAGACTTGAGTAATGGCTGCTGAAAATTCAAACTTGCCATCGCAAATTTTGAAATAGAAAACAGTTATTATTATTATAAATATTTCACAATATCACTTTTTCTAATGCAGCTTTAGTGAGAATAAAAGACTTCTTTCAAAAACATTACAAAAATCTTACCAACTACAAAACTTTTATTTATATTTGGCACTAAATAACTTTTATATTTCACGAAATATAATTATTATATTTATATGCATATATTTTTATAAATTATATATAAATGTTTTTTTTAATTGTTTATATTTTATAGATATTTTCACTTACCATATTTTTTCCCCTTAACTTTAAGCAACATTCTGTGGTTTTTTGAAATGTCTGAATATAGATCTGAAACTCTATTTTGTTTATTTATTATTATTTTTTTAAAATTAGTTTTAAGCTCATATTAAACCAGCTATAAGAACTTCTTGTATATTTTAGTTGAGCATCAAACAGGTGTGCTTAATGCCACACTCAAGAGTGTAACAAACTGTTCAGAATTATTCCTAGAATCTCACAGGCTGTAATTTGCTTTGCTTTGACAAATGCATGAACTGTGTCCTAAAAGAGCTACACTCAAATGTACAGGTAGAGCTGCATTAGAGAGAGCGTAATTTCGGCATATATTTAGGAATTGATTTGGCAGTGCTGGGCATTGCTGGTCTTTGCTAATGGCAATAATTCTTTGGATAGGATTCATATGTCTACTTCATATTAACTTTCCTCACTGCTTACTGACCTTTTCATTTTCTCTGGCATATGCGATTCTTCACATCTATGGACTTGTCAGGACTCATTATCTTCTGACTGCTGCTTTGTTAGGAGAGAGAGAGCATCTTTTACTGAGCAGATGTGTGTGTACTGGCTGTCGTTTATAGTCTGTAAAACAAAGACATAAAAAAAAGAAGCCTGGGGTGGCACGGGAGCACACCCTGTTTGTCACGGATCACTGCTGTGTGTGTTGAGTGACTGGGTGGAGACGGCAGTCTTAATAGCCCTCAGGTTCAGCGGTTTTGCCTCCCCATTATAGCAAGCGCAAACCATTTAGCTGATAACTGGATTCATAGATAGAAAGAAAGGCATCTGTTTGCTAAGACAGAAGAAGCTTTGTGTCCAAATTTACATGCAAAACTGTCCCAAGTAGAATCATAATGCATTGATTTTTGAAGACTGAAATGGTCTACCTAAAATTGCACAGCTTTTAAAAAAAAAAAGAATAAAATAAAACTAAAAAATTCCCTCTAAAGTGGTTCTTTGGTGCTATTAAAACATTGATCTAATTGTTTGAGGATCCTGACTGGCTTGACACAGCAACAACCAATGGCATGAGTTTGGGTTGGGATTATCTATTTGTCCAACCAATGGACTGGACAAGAGGAAACCTCTTTGAAAACAATCATTATTTTTCAGATCAATGATTGTAGTGGCACAAAAACTACATTCCTATGGCCTCATTTATAAAATATTGCGCAGAAACCATCCTAAATTTGATATTACGATCATCTCTCAAATATACGAATACGTGTGATTCATAGAATGAACGTACAGTACGCACAGAAAACGTACGTACGCTTCTCTTTCAGATGTAAAATCTATTAATCGCAAATGATCTTGAACTTGTGCACAACTGAATGGTTTCAGCTCTCTGCCTTGTAAACGACTCCTAAGTAATGTCATTAACATATAAAAGATCGCCAGTAATTGTCCAAATCCTTAATTTAGAACGAGCTGCAAGAACAGCTTACATTTCCAAAAACCTGCAGTACTCTGACAAAAAAAATTGCGTACGTCTGCTCAGACCCTGACGTGATGCTAAGCAATTTTCCACATCAGTTTTTACAAATATAAGCATTGGTGTGGATTTAAGCGCATACACACTCTAAGATCAAATCTGCGCATACTTCACGCTTTATAAATAAAGCCGCTTGTCTTTAAAGCCACAATGAAACTTACAATACGGGACATGCTGTATATACGGATTATCAAAAAAGGAAAAATTGTGGGGTTGGGCTTGATTTTATGCATCGTTATCAATTGGATTTTGCAATGTGGAAGATCCAGTAATTCTGATTAACCATTATGAGTTCCAATGGTTAATTCTAAGCAGTTTTTTTTTTTTTCTCAATGAAACATACATGGATGAATCGTTCACAGTAAGATCTATAATCTGCATTTAGAAAATAGATAGGGTTAATTTTTCATTTCATGCTGACTTTAAGGTTATTAATTTAGCTAGCTGCTAATTCTAATGTGAAAACAGTACATGACAAATGATTCTGTGGAATCAATACAACACTGCAGTACTGATGTACTCTCTTGCTAAATGCATGTAATTTCCAGTTAGCATTGAAGCACATGCTGTTCCTGCACAGCAGAATGAGAGACATCAGGTATGTTTTTAATGGAATTCGTTTTCTAAATAAAGACAGCGAGGCAGGCAGACAGACTGATAATGCACACTCAGGCTACAATATTTTCGAAGGGTTTAGAGGTTAACCTTTTGAATGTAATGTTGGGAATATGACGCCCCTCCTCTACTTGGGCAGAGCGAGTTTGACTTCTCTAATTAGCTACCTGACATTTCACTTAATCCAATAAAAAACAACATGGCTGCCGTGAGATGATCTGATATTGGTAATTGGAACTTTTTTTTGCTGCTGTTTTCCATCTCTGTTCTGCTGTTGGTTCATTTTGATGCCTGTAGAGATATCATTAAAAATTTCTACAGCACAGTGCTTCTCAAAGGACACACAGAGGAATTTTCCTCTTCTGGTTTAATCAAGGTCTCACCCGAGCACGCAGAAAAAGGCCATGAATGCAGATTCTCATTCCATCACACTGAGGCGTATCGGCTTTCAGCTGCTTCTATGACGGCTGTTTGATGACATGGGTTTTTCAGCACTCGAGTCAGTCCAAGGCTACAATTACTTCCTGTGTTAGCGTCTTTGTGGTGTAGTGTTTCACCTTGGTGCTCAAAACAAGGTGATTCTGGTTGCCCTTTGCTTCGTGATGGCATTTTTGACTGAAAACATTTCATATGCTACACATATTGCCAAACGCGCATTGTTATGGACTTCACAGTGGATTACTAATAAGACTTTATCTTATTTAAATAAATTTGGGAAATCTGCTTGGTTGTTAATGACTTGTAAAGTTAAGCAGTTCTTGCACAGTTCAGATAGTGATGCTTGTTAGTTGCACCAGTGTTTAAGCCTTAGCTAGAGGTTTGTCTACAGAGCTTACGGCGGACAGGCACCCAGAGAAAAAGCTCCGAGCTAAATGAGCTTGGCACGGGAAAGAACTGTGCAAAAGACCAGACTTTATTTCTCCCAGTATCCTCCTTCTCATTAATTAATACCTGCCCCCAAGCTACAGATATATACAAACAAGAAGGAACGCACATGAAATGCGGCTGCAAATTGAAGCAAATACAAGATAAGAGATGGAAATGAATTTCCATCCAACATTATTTTGAAAAATAAATATTGTACAACGCATTATGCATTTTCATGAAATTCTTAATTGGCTTAGAAGCGGGAAAGTGAGTTACTTTTGTGTTTAATTTCAAGGGGCTACTGATATCAGTGTCCAATTGAATTTATTCAGCTGAAAATATTTTTACCCCAGGCAAATATTCCCAAACTGGCTAAAATCGTGTTCTGGGTCCAAAATAAACAGTTTTTAAAATTCTGTAATCTGACTGAGTGATGCAAAAAGGCATTTTTAAAACGCAGATTTAAGCATACTTTCAGTTTAAAAAAATAATATAATATAATATAATATAATATAATATAATATAATATAATATAATAATATAATATATATATATATATATATATATATATATATATATATATATATATATATATATATATATATATATATTATTTATTTATTTATTTATTTTTGGTCCAAAGTACAGCAAAAATAGTAACATTCTGAAATATTTGTACAACATAAAATAACTGTTTTCTATTTTAATATATTTAAAAATGTAATTTATTCCTGCGATTTCAAAACTGAATTTTTAGCATCATTACTCCAATCAAATGATCCTTCAGAAATTATTCTAATATTCTGATTTGCTACTCAAAAAAACTATTTATCATTATGTTGAGAACAGCTGAGTAGAGGTTTCTTTGATGAATAGAACGTATAAGAACGTATATATATATATATATATATATATATATATATATATATATATATATATAAACTAAAGACAAGAGTAATAATGCTGAAAATTTAACTTTGATCACAAGAATACATTAAATAATATTTATATTTATATATAAAATTTATTGTAAAAAAAAAAGAAAAAAAGAAAATCAATGTGGATTTTTGAAAGCATAAAATTCTAATTGTGTATAAAAGTTACACGGATTGTCTCAGTTTTGCTCTTTTAAAATCAAAATCTTTTTGCTGATCTTTATGTTCCAGGCCACCTGGAACGAGAACTCTTTGTTCAGACAAGCAAAAACTACTATCGTTAGTGGCCCCAAAAAAAACCCCTGCATTATGCAAAGAGAGAAGATGTTTACGTTATAAGCCGTGTCTGTCATTTTAGTAAAGCTGCTCTCGTGTATAAACCTGCCTGTAGGTTCCTCTGGCCTGGCGCCTGGAGCAGCTGAACTGTGCAGAAGTGCCATCTCTGTGTTTCAGAGCATCCGCATGCTCGCTGCCTGCCTTGTGCCTGACGGCTACCTCTGCGCTTTAATCTCTCTGAGTGGTGGGAATGTGAACTAATGAGATAAATTAAGAATCATTAGCCCGGAGCTAAACTTTAAAGATATCCTCCATGTTCAGCAAAAAAAAAAACACAGATCCCTTCAACCCAAAGCAGCGGTGTACAAGAATGCGGGTGGGAATGACAGGCGATAACCAATATTATGGAAACATGCTGCAGATTTGCGATACATTATATAAATATATTTCCTTGCCTCAGTGTTTGATGATTGTAATAAAAACACCATCTTCGTCAACGCAAAACCTCAGCGGAGCAGCTGTTTGAACATGTACCATGCTTATTTACTCCCATGGCATCGTGATGACAAGAAGCATGGAGACGTATCTATTAATAAGAGAATTTTGTTTTTAATGTCATAGAGAATATAGCTGTAGACAATAGCAGCTCATCCACATTCACAGCTTATGCTTTGTTTCTTGTGTGTTGTGAACGCATGTAGAAAGTCTCATTTAATTGTGCATTTACGCATTAGACTTTGATGGCCAAAAATACCCCTGTTCACTAATACTGCAATCAGTCTCTCTTCATGCCTACTGAGTGTAATTAGACAATAATGAGGAAACTGCTTTATGCTGGATCTCAAACTATGTGTTGACCTCAGCAACTTATAGTCCATTAGACAACAAATAGCTCACAAGGCTGGCATAAAAAACCATGCCTTCTACTTCGGCTGAGGACTGAAGCATTACACGCACAGGCATTGCTAGAGAATGTCCTGAATTGTGGCCCTCATGTAACCCTGGCAAATAAACATCAAGTTATTAAGAATAGAATACTAGCTTACTAATTGCCAAATTATGCACAGTATATATATTGCCAAAAGTATTGGGACACCCCCTTCTAATGAACAGGTTTGACTACTTTAGTAATTTCCATTATTACAAATCTTAATGTTTAAGTCAACGCTATCTCACGACCAATTCGTACGTATTTTACGAGGTGGCTAATTCGTACGAATTCGTATGACCTCACTCGTAGGATTTTGTACGATTTGTCTAAACCCCAGTGACGGGTAGGTTTAGTGGCAGGGTTAGGTGTAGGTCATTCGTACAAATTCATACGAATTGGCAACTCGTAAAATATGTACGAATTGCCATGAGATCGGGCTGGTTTAAGCATATTCTAGTGAACTGTGTGCTTTTAATGTTATAGCAACAGTTTGGAAAGGACCCTTTTCTATTTTAACACGACAATGCCTTTGTGTATAAGGCAAGGTTCTAAAAGAAATGATTGATTCAGTCAGTGTGGAAGAACTTGACCGGTCTGCAGAAAGCCAAGTCCTAATCCAAGCTGAACACCTCTGGTGTGACTTTAAATGCAGATCTTGAGCCAAAAACTCATCACCAAACACCAATGACTTGTACATATGGGTACAGTCGTTTTAGACACTTCCAAAACTGTTGCAACAGAGATGGAAATACAAATTTTAAATACATGAATTATGTTTCCATCTTTGTTGCCACACAAGGGGGTGTCCCAATACTTTTGTCTATATAGCGTATGTATAAGTCATTGGTGTTTGGTGATGAGTTTTTGGCTGAAGGACCAGTCAAGTTCTTTCACACTGACTGAATCTTTTTGAACCTTGCCTTATACACAGAGGCATTGTCATGTTAGAATAGAAAAGGGTCCTTTCCCAACTGTTTCTATAAATTTAGAAGCACACAATTCCATAGAATATCATTATATGCTAAAACATGAAACTTTTGGCAATATAGAGTACTTTATACTGGCAGTATGTAGTATGTATGAAAATTTTCTATTTTCCATTGATGGCAGACCAGATTTTTATTTATTTATTTATTTATTTTTTCTAAGCAGCAGAAAATAAATCACAAATATTCAACTTATTTGAAGATATTTTACTAGTTCCTGTTTTTTAAATTTAGTTTTGTATTTATATTAAATATTACAGAAAGTGCTATTACAAAACGTTTGTGAAATGTTAAACTTTAATTTTTAAATTTTTTTTTTTTCAAAAATATGCTACATGACTCATATTGCAAGTTTATTGCAGTAAGTGACATCCAATTACCTTGAAAATAGCATACGTATTTTACATATTTGAGCATTTTAATCCAATTTTTGTGTAAAACTGACATTAATGTCATGTCATGTTAATGTCAGTTCCTTGTAGTACAAAAAAATGCATATTTTTCATATAATTGCATTAGTTTTCATAGATGGCTTTTATAATGTTAAAGTATGTGTAATGTAAATAGCATATTTTTTCATATGATTGGAAAAAACGTGGGCTATATATATATATATATATATATATATATATACACACACACACTTTTAATTATAGTAGATATTTTACTTATTTTTATTTTATTTATTTAATTAATTTTGTCATCTCTGGAGAGTTGCTAATGAAATTTTATTTAACACAATGTCATTTTCGTGTGATTAGTCATGTGGCATTTGGAGCTCAACTGACTGGCTCACAACAACCTGGCATCATTAAAATTGGCATACATACTATATACTGCATAAATATAGTATGGTAGTTTGCTATTCCAAACACTAAGCCAGTGTTGACAGGCAGAGACAGTATAAGGTCTATAAGGTTTAGTGAAACTCTCTATAGCTCTTTCATGCACACACATCGACATGAAGGCATCCACCGGTGCTTAGCTCTCACATTCAAGAGCAATAAAAAATTAACTTTAACTAAAGGTATAAAGAAATAAAAAAAGAAACAAACTGAGACGAGCGACAAGCAGGGAAGTTATTTCTATCTGTGTGGCTTCGGGTTAAAGCGTTCTTAAGAACCTTGATGTCTCTTGAAGGCGTTGATCGTGTAAATGAAATAGACTGAACCGTGGCAGTGCGCTGATCACGGAGAATCGGCTCAGTAGAAAATAAAAAGTGCTGGTGTCACACACCACAGCGAGATCTGAGATGCAACCGCCGTGCTGTGTATTGTTATTTGTTGCGGTTGTGTCAAGTGTGTCGGCATGTCAAAATCATCACTATGTTTGGAAAAAAAAAAGAAACCTCATTTAGATATGAACACAGTGCTTCTCTTTTACTTTCTCACAACAAACTGCTTTTTTTTTTTTGCTATCTCTTTTTCCCGGGTACTGATAAACCCACTGTGCGGAAAATAAAGAATGAAACGAGGGAAGAAAAAAAAAAAAGAAAGGAGAAAGTCTAGGAGTGCATCCTTTGAAGCAGGAAAACAGATGCACGGGTAGAACAATGAATAAATAAATAAATAAACCAAGAAATTAATAAATAAATAAATAACGGAACAGACGCGATTGTGTCTTTATGGAAGATGAGAGAAGTTTTTTTTCCCACTCCCTGTGGTAGCTGTGCAGGTCGACCTGTGTTTAACGCACACCGCGGGCAACGCTTTCTGATGACATAAATAGCCGATCATGAAAATGGTTTTCTTCCCCTTGGGTTTTTTTCTGTTTCTTTTGTGATTGTGGCAGCTCATTTTAGTCACAATGCAGCAAAACTTTGGCAACATAACACGTAAATGGAGTTCGTTACGAGGAGTGATTTTTCATTAAATTGCTGTGCCTGGGAATAGTTCAAATCCCAAAGTACACTGTGTGGGCAGGGTACCGTTCTAATAACATAAATATATAGACATATATATTCATATATTCATTGTTTATATTCTCATATTCCATGATGTGAACAGAGTGCACAAGGTCATTATGAGCATTATAAGCTGAACTGGATGGATAGATTGCGATACCAATGCTGCTACAACTGAGCTTGATTTGACATAGAAAATACAAAAATGTTCCAAAAACCTGGTGAGCTCCCTCGATAGAAACCTTGGTTGTTTCAAAAGCTAGGTTTAATTAATTATGCTGACTTTTAAGTTCCTTTCGTTTTGGTCGTATTCAAAGGCAACAAATATAAAACACTGAAGAATGCATTGCAACAAGCTCAGTGAAAAAAATATATCCAAGATGTCAGATGACATGCGAGAAATGTTGATTCTATAATTAAATTTTAATATTCAAAAGTATTGATATGCATATTGATATGCATGTAAAATATTGGTTTGTTCCTCTTGCGTCAAACTCGAGACAGTGAGGCAACTCACTAGTTTCTGGAACAGCATGAAAGTCATAGAGAAAGTTTAGTGGCAGGTTTAATGCATTCAGAGAAAGACTAGAGAATATGACAAAATAGATCCATGACTTCACGAATTCCTAAGAAGGAACTTCTTTTTGGTCCATTTTATGCAATGAACAACATGTTCTTTTTCCGACCCTCTGCAGTACAAATGACCTTAAACAGACTAGAAAGCATCACTAAACGTTCACAAAAGATTTTCTGCTGCTGTTCATTAAATTGAAATAGATCAAGAAGGCTGGGGAGACAAAACAACAACAACAAAAAAAAAAAACTTCAATGAAACCCAAACAATGTCCATTTTTGTAAAATTAGCTGCCCATTAAACAGTATTTGTATTGTAAAAAAACTACGCAAACTGTAGTCATGTGTGGCTGTTTTTTTAGTTTTGTTTCTTGAAGACAAAAACAAGTTGTTTAGCAAGTAGTGAACATGTCATGTAAGCAGTCTTTTCCAACACGTGTTTCAAACAACATAACCTGTCCAAATGCACAGCAGCGAGGCGAAGCAGAAAGCGAGAGCGGAAGAGTGAACCAAGAATGAAACCGAATGGAAATTAAACTCATAGAGTTTGACGACTACTAAGGCATCAGTTGCCAAGTACAATATAAGCCCATGTATATTACAACACAACCATATATTAATTTAATAAAATACACAATATAGCTCTTGTACACGTAACAATTTGGCTCAAATGCACAGAAACTGCAGAAAAATCAATAAAAATATGTCGTTTTGATGTAAACATTAAATTGGATACATTTTGCACATTAAAATGATATTGTGTATAAGTGACAATGTGAAGGGACATTTCCTTTTTTAAAATCCTTTTTTGTTGTTGTTAATGTATTGTTTTTCTGAAATTGAAACAGTGTCCTTTGCAGTTCAATAAATATTTTCAACTGCATTTTCATCCTGTGCGCACCCTCTTTTTTCTGAGATTGTTTTTCCACCTTTTTTTTTTTTTTTTTTTACAAAATGTATAAATATTTTCATTGTTATCTGGACACTATACATAAGTTCATATATTTATATATATATTTATCTATATGTATATATAGATATATCTTTTCACAGTTGAGGAAAAATGTCCCTAATATACAAGAGAGTGACTGTTATAACTTAACGTCAGACACGTGGAGAGTCACTTTAAAAGTAGTGAAAAGCTGAAGACAGATGATCACAGAGGACCAATAAGTGAGAATAACAGGTTCACCGTTCTGGAATGTTCCATGTGTACGTATACATAGGGGGAGGAGGACACAGTTTACACGTGACTAGAAATGACAGGTGAAGAATGGTTACATTTCATAATCAACCCTCCCCACCCGCCCGCCCTAAAGATTCATGGCCCCACACACCCCCTCCGAGTTTGTTGATATCATTTGCACTTCTTATGCTGATATTACAAAGCCAATAAAAGTTAAAGAGAGAGTATCTGTCTTGGTGTGGTCCAACCGTTCCAGGGGCGTCCGATGCACCCCGAACCCTTTTGACTTGCGATTGTCAGAACAAACCATTTTCGTCCACCCCTTCTCCTCCAAAAGTCCCTGTAGGAGAAGGGTGGGACGCTCCGTCTGCAGTTCAGTGACAGAAAGACATCACTGTAAGAAAGAGTTTGAAGCTGGTGGGCACTTGAAGAAGAAGAAAAAGCTCACAAGAAGCCAGAAGCAGCAACTTCTGCAACTCCAAAGAAATTCCCTTGCCCCCAAAAACACAACACGGCATCCAAACGAACGTAAGCAAACTGTTCTTTTGCTCCCTATGTTTATTTGTCAAGATCTTCAAGTACGCATATTTTCTTGTCCTCGCAAAACGTCCCCATCTGTGCCACAGTCTCTCAGAGAGAGTCTCGACTTGGTCCATGTTTCACTCGCTGTAGTTTCTTATGCTCGCAAAGTCCGTTTTACTTTCTGATGGGGGTGTTTTCGTTTCCCCGACAATCCTGCAGCAGTTTGTCGATGTCTCTGACCACCTGGTCTGCGTCCATGGTGCCACGGCCCATCTCTCCTCCGCCCTGCTCCAAAACGCTGTCCATTTCCACCGCCGTCTCTTGGCTGATCCGCGAACGTGCTTCAGCCAGGACTTTGGCTACGGGGTCAGAGGGAGGCAGCGTAGAGTAGCCCTGCTCTTTGTTCTGCTTATTCGGGGAGATGTACTGTCCATCTGGGGGTCCGTAGTGGCTGGTGCTGGGCTTGCCCTCTGCTCCGTCACCCATCCCTTTGGCCGAAGAGCATGGGGAACCTGTACTGCAGCCTTTGGTGGGGCTACATGAGGCAGACGGGACCTCCTGCAAGAGAGGGCTGAGGGCACGTTTGGTCTTTAGGTAGGGTTTAACATTCGCCACGAGGATGGTGTGGTCCCGACGCTCCTTCCCGAATGTGCAGAAAGTTTTTTTGCCATTGGGGTTGCACACTGTCTCGTAAGTTTCGGTTTCCACTGCGACTGCCTCCATGCCGGCTGGTACAAAGAGGTTTGTGCGGTAGTCTGAGCCCTCGGCTTGGGGAGTTCCTGCTCCTCCGGCCCCTGCGGGAAACTGGGGCATCCAACAGCGGTCAGAGTGACCCAGCACTCGACACTCCTCTGTGCAGTTCACACAATCCTCCTCTGGAAAGAGAGAGAGAGAAAAAAGATTAATTTGGCTGGAAATTCAATTAATAAACAACTCTGTGAAAATTCTGACTAATTTTAAATAATCAAGTGAAGTACAAAGTCATCTCAAACGAACCCAAAGATTATTCGTCACAAATGAATAAAGCTGTCATCAGTGCAAGAACAGATTGTCAAAACGTAACACTTGCGTCAGTGTTTCCTGCACCACTTTTCAGCTAAGCTGAATCACCAGAGACATTTTACCGCAGTTGTGAATGTGAGTTTGCAGTCTAAATTTAATTTGGTGATATTAAAAAACTGTACCAGCACAAAGAACAATCAATACACAACAACAACATGAACAAGTGACTCATATCAGCTGATGCTTCTAATGAATCATTCAAAAAGACTCTTTTTCCAAATTCAACAGAAAAGTTATTATGGTTTCCACAAAAATATTAAGCAGCACAACAGTTTTCAACTGTGGTAATAATAAGAATTGCTTCTAGAGCAGCAAATCTGTATATTAGAATAATTTCTGAAAGATCATGTGACACTGAAGACTGGAGAAATGACTAGGTGTGTTCGACTTGAAGCGGCGCTGCGCAGAATGATCAGTGTATGACATCAAAGTACCGCGAGAGCGATTCGAAAGCATAAGGATTGGTCTGCTCTCTTATCGCTCTCGCGGTACTTTGCACACTCTGCGCAGCGCCGCTTCAAGTCGAACACACCTACTGCTGATAATTCAGTTTTACCGTAACAAAATTAAATTTACTAAGTAATAATTAAATTACTTGAAACACTTTTAAAACAGAAAGCTCTCATTTTAATCTCTCTGCCCAATTCTTTCCTGTCAGATATCTTCTATATTACCCCAATAAAGGCCTAAAAAGCCTAAAAAGATTTTTTCACAATATTACTGCTTTTACCTTTTTCCCCCCAAATAAACCATATAAATGCAGCCTTGGTGAGCATAAGAGACCGCTTTTAAAAACATTAAGAGATCTTACCAACCCAAAACTTCTGAATAGTGATTAATATATACACACACCACAACCAAACTAAACACTGTCATAAATTACATAAAAGATGACTTTCAGTGAGGAAAATGGGAACTATCTGGCTGAATAACTGAGTTTTCCATGAACATGATCAAAAAGATGGCAAAGAATTACCCCGTTCTCCCCCTATCATGCTCATGCATTCTACAGTTCATCCTCCCTCTCTCCTCACCCCACCTCTCAGGAGAACAACAACAGCTCAGTTTTGGCAAAAAGTGTGGCGCTGCTATCATAAATTTATGTCACTGGGCTTTGAAGCTATCCCAAGGCAGCCCTGCCATATCACAGAGCCAAGTGTCTTGTGCGGCACTGCGTGTGTGTGTGTGTGTGCGCATCTTCCCTCTTTTCATCTCAGCTCAGAAGAAACCACATTTTGGATTATTGTGGGCTGTTCTGATGGTGTGTCAAATGGGTCCAGGATTGTGAAGAGGCTAAAAAAAATAATGTATTTTAAAATGGGAAATGAAAGAAAGGGGGAAAAAAATAAGGGAACAAAAGGAAAAACATGAAAAATGAAAGTTAAAAAAAGTGAAAAGGAAAGTGCAGCTGCTGTCCTGTGAATATAAATGCTCAAATAGCTCAGGTAAAGCTGAGACCCGGGTCGTGAACACGCAAACCTCATGCCATCAGTTCAATGTGCGTTTTACAAAAGAAGTGCAGTGATTTGAGCAGAACAAACAAAAGTATTCCATCCATATTTAATAGTTTGATGATGTCTGTCTTTTGGGAGACAAAAACATGGAAACACAAACAACCTCATGAATTTATGAGAAGAAACATTTTCAATAATCTAGCAGTCATCACTCACCCATTTAAGACCCCAAAAAGTGTCTGGGAATAACAGATGATAGCGGAAAATGACTTTAGCGCAAATGCTGGAAGAATCTTCATTTGTGTTATTGATTTCCCGAACTGTAATTCCCAACAATATTAATATATCCTTCAACTCAAACAGTGCATGATCAGATTTGAAACTTTTTCTTATGAAAATGTCATTTTGTATCTTACTTTAGAGCAAGATTGTTTCTTGCTCTATTTCATGTCGCTTCTGTTTTCGCTTTCCTTGAAATGAACAATGGGACACAGTAATTCATAAAGCCAGTTAAAGTTTGAAAGCAGTGTGATTTAGAAACCGATCCAGACAGATGTACTCATTTTCCTTGGATGCCATTTACAATGCATATCGAAATACAATCAGGATATTCAGCTTGAAGAAATGGCTATTCCTTTTCCTCATTCAGTGAAAATGCATCAATTCTCTGTGCTAAAGTGTTCATAGTTAAATTGATATCTGTGTTTATTTTCGCAGATGTACAGCTAAGTACAGGTTTTCTTTCTTCACGCAATGCGCAAGGCTCGGCGTGTATAAATGATGACCACTTGACCTTATTATCATCATTAATCATATTTTAAATTGCTCTTTCAGATGTTTCTCTGCTAAAGGCCAAGCCATGTCATGAAAAATGATCTTCTGCAACTCGGCTCCCGAATCCCTATTGTTCCAGATTTCACTGTGTGTCTGGCCAACAAAAGCCTATCCCTGGGGTTCCCTTCAGTTTGTTTCTGGTCTGTGGGGTTTCTGCTAACCTTGAAAAAGTTTTCAAACTCCCTACCCATTCTCAATGGTAACGGTACACTGCACCTGCCTCTCCTGAGGTCAAAATATGTCTTTTCAACACACACACATACGGACATCTGTGGTGCATCTGTGGACCAAGCAGAGGGAAACCCAGTTCTGTATCAAGCCTAAGACCGAACCTAGGGGGACACCTAGGGTTTTGTGCCATGTATGGAGACTGTTTGCGTATTTGGAGGGTCAGCAGGCTGGTACATCCTCAGGGACACTTTCTACAAGAGTGTGAGAGGACAGGGGTAAGTACCATATAAGAGGGGAGAGAGAGAGCTTGACATTTAGCATGTGGTGCTCTTGTGTTGTGCGAGAGAAAGACAAGGGCTAGTCCTGAGTGGCACAAACTAGCATTCATGACAAGGTGAGGAAGAACATGCTGTCCACTTTAAATAATGAGATCTCCCACGCACACACAAACACACATATATACACACACGGTGTCTTCTCCAGATCTGCACAGGCTTTGAATCTGAGCTCCTTTGCTAGATTTTGCAGATGTTTCTCTTCCCTAAACATAAATTAGCGTGGGTATGCATGCTAAACAGTTTCTGCATGTAAGTGGGAATATCTTTCTGTTTCACACTTTCATATCACCTTTAGATTCAAGACTAGCAAAATAAACATTTACACTACTGTTTGAAAGTTCAGGGTCAGTAAGGTTTTTTTTTATTGTTATTTTTTTTGAAAGAAATTAATACTTTTACAATAAGAAATGTTCTTTAGCAAATTAAAATGATTTTTGATCAGTGTCCTGTGACACTGAAGACTGAAGTAATGGCTGCTGAAAATTGAGCTTTGCCATCACAGGAATAAATTACAGTTTAAAATATAAATTTATAATACAGGTGCATCTCAATAAATTAGAATGTTGTGGAAAAGTTCATTTATTTCAGTAATTCAACTCAAATTGTGAAACTCGTGTATTAAATAAAATCAGTGCACACAGACTGAAGTAGTTTAAGTCTTTGGTTCTTTTAATTGTGATGATTTTGGCTCACATTTAACAAAAAAACCCACCAATTCACTATCTCAACAAATTAGAATATGGTGACATGCCAATCAGCTAATCAACTCAAAACACCTGCAAAGGTTTCCTGAGCCTTCAAAATGGTCTCTCAGTTTGGTTCACTAGTCTACACAATCATTGGGAAAACTGCTGATCTGACAGTTGTCCAGAAGACAATCATTGACACCCTTCACAAGGAGGGTAAGCCACAAACATTCATTGCAAAAGCAGCTGGCTGTTCACAGAGTGCTGTATCCAAGCACGTTTACAGAAAGTTGAGTGGAAGGAAAAAGTGTGGAAGAAAAAGATGCACAACCAACTGAGAGAACTGCAGCCTTATGAGGATTGTCAAGCAAAATCGATTCAAGAATTTGGGTGAACTTCACAAGGAATGGACTGAGGCTGGCGTCAAGGCATCAAGAGCCACCACACACAGACGTGTCAAGGAATTTGGCTACAATTGTCGTAGTCCTCTTGTTAAGCCACTACTGAACCACAGACAACGTCATAGGCGTCTTACCTGGGCTAAGGAGAAGAAGAACTGGACTGTTGCCCAGTGGTCCAAAGTCCTCTTTTCAGATGAGAGCAAGTTTTGTATTTCATTTGGAAACCAAGGTCCTAGAGTCTGGAGGAAGGGTGGAGAAGCTCATAGCCCAAGTTGCTTGAAGTCCAGTGTTAAGTTTCCACAGATTGTGATGATTTGGGGTGCAATGTCATCTGCTGGTGTTGGTCCATTGTGTTTTTTGAAAACCAAAGTCACTGCACCCGTTTACCAAGAAATTTTGGAACACTTCATGCTTCCTTCTGCTGACCAGCTTTTTAAAGATGCTGATTTCATTTTCCAGTAGGATTTGGCACCTGCCCACACTGCCAAAAGCACCAAAAGTTGGTTAAATGACCATGGTGTTGGTGTGCTTGACTGGCCAGCAAACTCACCAGACCTGAACCCGCAGACCCAATCAACCATAATGACACGCCCCATTTTTATAGCATCAAATTACTAGCTAAAATGAAACTTATCACAGAAATGAACAATTGAACATATATCAGCGTGATAACAACTACCTTAAATGACCAAAACCATATTTCGGAAAATTGTATTGGAAGTGTAATTTTTATTATTTTTTTTTTGACTGAAGTCCCATTCATTTACATAGAGAGGGCGGGGTTTATGACCTGTACTGCAGCCAGCCACCAGGGGGCGATTAAAGAGCCCGCAGCTTCACTTTTCAGGACGAGTGAGACACACCCGGGTATTGTCAATTGTCAATCTATTGTCTGGATCCAGAACACCTGAGAAGAGATGATGCCAACCCCTCAGAGGACCTCAGATGATGCCTACCCTCAGACAACATACAGAACTACCAAATTTCGCCATAAGTTAAATATATTAAGTTTCTACAATATATAAATATATTGTAGAAACTTAATTTCCTGTAAAGCTGCTTAACAACGATTTGTATTGTGAAAAGCGCTATACAAATAAACTTGAATTGAATTGAATTGTCAAGAGGAAAATGAGAAACAAGAGACTAAAAAATGCAGATGAGCTGAAGGCCACTGTCAAAGAAACCTGGACTTTCATACCACCTCAGCAGTGCCACAAACTGATCACCTCCATGCCACGCCGAATTGAGGCAGTAATTAAAGCAAAAGGAGCCCCTACCAAGTACTGAGTACATATACAGTAAATGAACATACTTTCCAGAAGGCCAACAATTCACTAAATATGTTTTTTTTTTATTGGTCTTATGAAGTATTCTAATTTGTTGAGATAGTGAATTGGTGGGTTTTTGTTAAATGTGAGCCAAAATCATCACAATTAAAAGAACCAAAGACTTAAACTACTTCAGTCTGTGTGCACTGAATTTATTTAATACACGAGTTTCACAATTTGAGTTGAATTACTGAAATAAATGAACTTTTCCACGACATTCTAATTTATTGAGATGTACCTGTAGATGAATAATTGCAGCCTTAGAGAGAACAAGAGACATAAAAAAAAAAAAAAAAATTCTTATCGACTCCAAACCTTCAAGCGAAAAAAGAAAACAACAGAAATACATTGCTACGCTAATAAAGCAAATCTTCTCCAGTATGTTCAGAACTAACTGCTCGTTCAATGGATGCACAACAAAGCATAAATAATCCACACTGACACATCTCCATGCAGCCAGTGAGGAGGAACCAATCCTTCAATAGATTATTCATGCCTGGGCGGAACAGGTGACCTTGAGACTTGGCAGGGTCGCCATGACTAACAATAAGACAAGTGACACCGGCTGAGGCCACTAATTCGTCGCCAGATCCAAAGCAGGAGGCACGGTGTGAATTATTGCCACCCCCAACCCTCCTCACGTACAGTCAGCACACAAGGTTACAAGCTGTTTTGGGGACACTTCATTATAATTGAAGTGACATCCCTGTGTTTTCTTGACAGTCCAAGCACAGATCTATATATCGAATGGCTCATCGTGAGCTATGGGCTGCTCATTGGCCGCTCTGCAGGAATGTCAAATCAACTGCCCAATTATTATCACAAGAAGCACACGCTCAGCTCTGTGTACCACTTACTGGGATTCACAGACTTCAATTTCAGAGTGCGAGGCTTCTGCTAGCACAGCGCTTGTCCCACTCATCAAGCTAATGATGTGTGTACGACAAATCTCATTTTACTTTGCGCACAAAGTCCCAAAGGCAGAGCAGCAACTCGAAACGATGCCATATTTATAGGACAGTCCTAACAGAAGGTCACATCATAACAAATTCACTACTTCATGATTTGTTCTCTGCTGCATCTGGAAAAAATAAGAGCTGAGATGTCTTATGTTGTGAATATTGTCACATCTGAAATGGTTGTAGGTACTGCATGGCTTGCTTAACAATGGCTTTAAGGTCTGACAGTATATTAGCACAACCTCAGACATCCTTATTATGTTTTAATTATAATCTTTACAATGAATGTCATGCTTTTAGCAGCAGAGCTTATAGAGGTGACTTTGTAAAATAAAAATCTCATGAAAAATATTGCTAAAATAAAATAAAATGCAATCTACAATCAACAAATATACACACATGCATCATCATTTAATTAAAAAAAAATCATTCAGTTAAAAAATACAACTGAGTTATGATGTCATACAATTATAAATATTTGTATATATTATATAAATTATATATTTATTTTTTTATAATTGATAGTATGATAAAAATTCTTATTTCACACAATATATTACAAAATTAAATGAAATCTAATTATATTTTACAGTCTAAAGTATACAAATGTACACATGTATGACATCATAATTCAGTTTGGAACATTTAAAAAAAAATCACATTACAAACTGAATTGTCATATAATTACTGTAAAAAAAAATATTATTTTATTTTAATGGAATAAAATAATTAAAAATATTTTATACATCTGCAATCATATGTATGGAATCACAATAATTCAGTTTGAAAATATTTTAATAAAAATACAAAATGAATAATGTCATACATTATTTTTTTTTTTAATGTAGAATAAATTATATAAAATTAATTAATGAATTAATAAAAATTGAGTTTGAGATTTTTTGTTTAAATTAAATTAAATTGCAAACTAAATTCTTTTGACCATGCCTTATTTGTGCAGAACTGTTGATGGCTGTCTTATTTGGATAAATATGGAATAAATTATTTTTGCCATTATTTTTAAAATATATCTAATTTATTTTTGTCATATGTTGTATAATATTATTTAACACTACATTACAAACTGAATTCTTAGGATGATGCCATGCATATGTATGCATAATTGCTGACCACTGTCTTTTTTGAATCAAGTCATTCATTTACAATTTATTAAATGTACAAAATCTTGCCATCAAAACTTTGTGACAAACCATATTAATTGGACCTGGTATCACAGTTTAACACTGAGCGCTGTCTCTGCAGTCTAATAAGCCAACAGCAAGAGCCGACATAATGAACATAGTCCTCATCCTCACCCTCATTTGATTTTTACCCAGAGAAACTTCCCTCTGAGCCTGGTGGGTGAGAGAAAGAGTGAAAAAGACAGGAAGGAGAATCCAGGCCACTTAAGAGTTTGAAGCCATTTAACAAACACCTCGCGCTCTCAGTTAAGGAGGAAGCTTTCAAATGCCAGGGTTTCTTTCTTTCCTCACTCCATCTCTCAGAAGAATTCGAGTGGCTGGGTGCTTTATTTGATTCTCCAGCTGGGAAGCAGAATGAGGGAGACAGAAAGAGAGACAGATAGTATATTCTGACTCAGTGCATTAAGGCCTCCTGCCAAATCTTTTATTAGCATCTCGTTTTTCAGTCCCATCGTTCCGTTTCTCTGTGCTCATTCGCCAGTGACCGCTCCCTATCTCAGCACCGTACTACCAGCTTCCTGCTTGGTACACGCTGTCTCTCTCAGCCAACATCAATTTCCTCTCCTCCCTCCTTCTTTCCCTCTCTCAATCTGCTGTACACCACCAGCGGGCGCAAACAAGAGGTGACAGTCCAAGACATCAGTTAGAAATCTGCCCTTATGTCATAATTAAGAAACAAACATCATGAGGTCATAAAGGAGTAAATAAAATTAACAGAAAATAAATAAATAATTAGAACTAAATAAAATGTATTTTAAAATGAACGTTAAATAAAAATTAATAATCATATATTTTATTTATAATATAGAATTATTTATATAATGAATAATATAAAAAAAAAGAACTGAAGAGTAAAATGCAATGAATGTTACATTAAATATCAAACATGATGTTAGCAGCTAGTTCTGCGTGTTAGCATTCATGTAAACTGTGTGCGTTGGCCTTACATATGAAAAGATGTAACATTGGGGGTGATGTGGAGTGAAGGTAGATGAGAGGGCACAATCACAGTGGGGTGGGGATCGTGAACACAGGCTTTGTGTAGAAAGTGTGATACGGCTGCGCAGCGTGAGCAGGGGAGCATCAGAGCGCTCGCACCTGTGCCCTGGCAGACTGGGGCGCAGTTGGTAGGGGGATGAACGCATGTGTGAGTGTGTGTAGTCGGCCTCGTACCTTGAAGGCTCACAGGGCAGCTGGAACAGGCCTCAAGGCCTTTGTGACAGGCTGCTGCTGCACCTGTCTGCATGTTTGAGCAGTTGAATACATTACTGAAGATCTCTCTCTCTTCTTCTCAGGTCTAAATCACAGCTAAGTAGTGTTTAAAATAAAGGTTCTTTACTGGCATCTTTGGTTCCATGAAGAACCTTTAACATTCATGAAATCTTTCCACTGCGCAAAAGATTGTTTATAGAGAAAAAGTTTTTTTTTCAGATTTTTAAGATGTTCTTCACACTAAAGGCTGGAATACACTACACAACTTTTAAAATCTGAACAGATCAAACATTAGGCATCATACACTTGACGACTTTATAAATAGTTACAGATAAAAAACTTTGAATCATACACTAAACGACTGAGGATCACTCACTACCAGACTCTCAAGTCATTTTGGACACAACAAACTCACACAGAAACATTGCTAGGATATGCATGACAAATGAAAACAATTTGTGTTCTAAAATTGTCTCAAAATATAATTTTTGATATCCTCCAACTGGATGGGATCGTAGTCTGCAGCTAAACAATCGGGTTCTGTGACCATCATACACTACGGGTTTTTCTACGAAATCTGTTAACTCAAATCTCTGACTTTTGGCAATTAACATCAACTTGTACATAATGTAAATCGGGGCAAAAATCCTTTACAAAAGTCAAAAAGTCTGCAAAAAGCTTTCTGTTGGTCAGATCAGCAAAATCGCATGACCAACTTGAACAAGAGTGAGATCTCTTGTTTCGGCTTCACACAAAACACCAGATTGTGTGGATTGCTAATGGAATGACTGGATTACATCCGTGAAATTTTGCAAAGCAATGGTAAATCTGACCACACGTAAATGTAACCTTTAAAAGTTTCATAGATTTTAAGAAAAAATGGTTCTTTTAGGAACTGTTCACTGAAAGTTTCTTTAGGGAACCAAAAAATGGTTCTTCTATGGCATCCCTTTATTTTTAATAGTTTACATAGATGCTGTTTTACCACAATTCTTTATAGAGACTGTTTTGATCAAGGATAAGTTGATCAAATGATTTACAAGTAACTTGAGTTACATAATCACATTACTATTTTCAAGTAACTAATTTTAATTTGCAGTAAAATATTTGAGTTACTTTTTCAAATAAGTAATGCTAGTTACTTTGTTTTCCCATGTATTGGCTGACAGCTCTCCTTTCGCCATGATGAGAGAAATCGAAGTGCAGAGCCGTTGTGTGCGCTGTGTAAACATGATATTACTCCAGTTCTAGACTAAATACAAGCATGCAAACTCAGAATATGACGCAAACCTGCAATAATTAAATGTTAATAACTGAATTTACATTTCTTTCAGCCTAAGGCTTATTCATTTCACTTTGTGAAAAGGCTTTTATATATACCAAAAATATTACTTTTTTATATTTAAAACATACAATCAATCCCAACCCAGATGAGAAAAAGTAATGCAAAAGTAACGTAGCACATTACTTTCTATAAAAAAGTAACCAAGTAATGCAATTAGTTATTTTTTTTAGGGAGTAACTCAATATTGTAATGCATTACTTTTAAAAGTAACTTTCCCCAACACTGGTGGCAAATACCGATGGACTCCGGGGAGGCTCATCGACAAGCCTCTTGAAAACGGCAAGGGAACGCGGAGATGCTTTAACTAAGCCAAGGACAAATGCCTTTCGATCAAACGCTCCTTTTCATTATGCATTCTCAGCTGAGCAGCAGGCAGCTAATGCCTGGTTAAGTTGCTCTAAGCCGAGGCCTCAGGGTAGGCCGCCTCCGGAGTAGACACCGAAGGAGACGACTCCAAACAAACACACAAAGCCGAATCAATGGCCATTCACACGCAGGACCTCCTTGAAGACGGAAGTTGGCGGAACGAGACAAAAGTGCAAGGCAGAGAATGGGTGCTGAAGGGAGGAGAGAGGTAAGCGAGAGATTTTTTTCTCCTGGCGCAGCAGGGGCTCAGTGCGGGGCTTATGGGCGCTCACCTGCGGGGGAAAAATCTGTTGGCCTTTCAAAGAGAATGCGCTAACCTTCACAACACACACATGAAAGGGACTTTGGGGGTGGAGGGCCGGGGTTACTTTTATGGATCGCTGGATGTGGCGTTTCAACAAAGCATGCTCTCTTGAGTAAGTACATACTCTCCTGTGTGGATTCGAATGGGGTGAAATTAGCTCCATTATGTGCTGTATAGTTCGGTGTGCTTTTGTGCCTCCCCCGAGTGTGTTTACATGTTTGTCTGGCCGCTGACTAGTTTCTAGAAAAAAGCATCCCAGATGATTTGATTCACCTGCATCATCAGGCTCTTCAGTAGCAAAAGAGGACTTAGCATCTCAACATCTTTGATCTCAGTGATCACACTCACACTCAGATCTGTCCTCGACACTCCTGATGAGTTTACACACACTTTAAAAGATTGAACTCACATTACACAATCTGCTCAAGCATATTCTCCTGGTAATGTTTGCATTAATGCACCATTATGTGTTTGTGTGTGTATGTATAAAATACATAAATAACTGTTAATATGATTTATAAAATATTTAAGATAGATAGACAGATAGATAGATAGATAGATAGATAGATAAAATATCAAAACAATTATATAAAAATAATAAATTAAATATTTAATATACATGTAAATAATATGTATATAATAATGTTCCATTTAGTTTTTTATTTTTATTACTATGTTATACTATATATAATAAAAATACACAAATAACAATTTCAATATTATTTAAAATGTACAAATTATTAATATTATTTATTTTATTAATTTAATTAATTTATTATTTTAAGATGTGTATTCATTTTTTGTAGATTTTATAATATTATGTATATAAATATAATTAAAATATGAAAACTAAATTAAATATTTTATATATATATATATATATATATATATAACATGTGAGTGTTTACATGCTGTTTTGTCAAATTTGGCTAGTTAGCATAGGCAGGTTGGTCATGTTTATCATGATGTCAGTTTCAACTGTAATTCAATTGTAATATGTATCATTTTTTATTTTTCATTAAGTTAATATTAATAATAAAACCTTCTCTTTGTTATTAGATTTGAAATCCTACAGTATATGCAGAAACTCATAAGGTGAAGTCTATGCTGTGCTTAGCAATATGGTGATGTATATACATCCAACATCATGGTGAATTCATCCAAATAAAAATGACAGCCTGCCTGTCAAAAAGACTTTAAAAAGTCTTAATGAAACCTTGTGTACTTTCAATATTTGTGTATAAGACTAATGGGGTTCAGCGGCTGAATGGAAACTAGAGAAGAAGGGAGGTTCAAACAAAGCAACGGTTGCACCACACAGGCGACACAAGGGCAGAAAATGATTTCTGATGACATGTACCTGAAAAAGACTGCAGGAATAAAAAATGAAAGGATAAAACAGGAAGAGATTTCTACCCGTTGACATACACACTCTGTGGTATGTCTTTCATGTGCGCTGTAAATATTCAAGAGCTACGGTGACTGGGGCGAGACACAGGTGCAGCTCCTCACCTGTTTGTGCATTCAGAAAAATTCAGCCCATTACAGGGCCGCGTGAAAGAAGAGAAAACGGTGGAAAAGGCAAAATGAAGTTTTCTGTGTCGTTTACGCTTTTGTAATTAGGAACGGAGGAAGTCACGCTCATGCTGGGTGAAGTTTTTGTAATGTCTTTCTAGTGAACGCGCCAGTTCACATTCAAGCTCTCCTTTGGTCTTTGTGCCGTGATCGCCCACAGCGGCAGCGAAAGTTCATTCTTGGAAAAGCTTGAAAATCCGCTGCGGGATTCCACAGGTGGGAAAGAACTGGATAGCAGGTGCACACACACATACACACACACCTACTGTGAATCAAGTCCCACTTGCTTCTATAATAACTGTCTAATTACACTAACAAACACACAAAACGACTTTTTCATTAATTGTATTAATTTGTTTTAATTTCCCCAAATGGAATTTATACATTATTGTTTGTTTTTTCTCCTCCTTTCTCTATTTTTTCATCTCCGTTTACCTTTGTATTTTATGTTCTACAATAATAAACTAATGTTAAGCCTGGAAAGCAATGACTCACCTAATACAAAAGCAACCCACCAGTTTTTCTGTGATGAAAAATACAACGTGTGGAAAAAGGGACTGTTCCTCACTTGACAATTACTAAATCATCTGGAAACATCATATTAGTATTGACAAAGGAAGTCTATAATACCTGAATATATAATATAAAACTAGCTGTTAACATTTCCTATTATCTCACAGAATTATCAGTCATATTTCCCCACAGGAACCACAAACCACCTAAAATACACATGAGTATTTCAGTGAAATTTTTGTATTATTTATAAACTACTGTAGTATTTAAGGGTCTCATTAGTTTAGTTAATGCATTAATTAACTATGAGCAATTCATTTGTTACAGTATTTATTAATCCTTGCTATCGTTAGTTAATAAATAATATTTTGAACTAGCTTAGCTAACACAACCAAACCGCTGCCCTGCATGGGTCTAAATCAATGTGATCTGACCAGAATAGTGACTGGCAGCAAGCAACTCTCTTTCTAAATCACTTCCTGTAGTGTAAATGTCACTCTCGGTCTACGCTCCTTCCTTCCCCTGCTGTTTTCCCACAATTGGATTTAATACTTTTCCACGTGTCATCACTTTGTCACCGCGATGGTTCCCCGGAGTCCCATGCGGAGGAAGAGGATTATACGTCTGTCAATTATCTTCTTTTCTCCAAGATGCAGGAGGATTGTGGCGGCACGGCGAGCTAACTAAACACGCGCTCGATGATGTCCAATCATTCATTACTAGAAGCAGCGGGTGTTATCTGTACTCGTGTGAACAACTTCACAGTAATGGAGATGGCTTTCACCCTATTAAGTGGCAGAATGGGAGGGAAGGATGCGGGGAAGACGAAAAAAAGAGAGAGGAGGAAAAAAAACAAGAATAAACTTAGAGAGATAAAGTGTGACCTTTTAATGAAGACGAGCAAATGATAGACAGGAAGATGGAGGAGGAAGATAAAGAAAGGGAATAAGTGAAAAGAAGAAATACAGACAAAGGGCCAACGACAGGCCGAAAATGTCTTTAATCCATCTCTCTTATCTGAACGAGTGTGTGCATGAGAAAAACATTTAATTCTATAGCGGAGTTTCAATCAAGTATTTGATGAACGTAATCATTGCGGTAATTGATCCATTGAAGCCGGCCCTCTCAGTGTGAACATTGAGGGTCATGGGGAGAAAGCTGTTGAATCTCATGAGTGGCTTTCAGTGGGACAGGAAGAGAGCACAGCCAAATCCCTCTCTATTCACACAGCTTGACACACAGCTGTTCCAGTCCTTTAATTTTGCGTTGGCTTCCTTGCACCCCTCCTAATCTGGCTGTCTATTGCACCGTCCACTCGTTTCGTCCTCATTCTAATTCATAAATTGAGACATTGCAGTCGAGAGAGCGGCTGAGATGATGCATTTAAACCGGGGCTGTCAATTTAATTTAGTGTGATTAGTTACAAAAAAAAGAAATCTGCAATAAAAATTTAATGCTATTAATTATGCCTCTTGACCCTGCAAATGCCGTAATAAGGGATTTCCTACCATCAAAGCAATTCAAGCTTGAAGTGACACTTCATGTTGTGCTGAAGAGTTGAATTACTTAATATGGTGTCTTAAATAGTGAGAGTACAGAAATAAAACATATTGACTGCTAAACACACTATTTGTGATGTCAATTGAATGCTTTCGCAACACAACATGGGAAAATATTGATATATGTAAAACAAATTGCTGTTAGTTTGATGAATTAATTGTCATTGGATGTAATTAATTTGATTAAAATTTTGCTAATCGATTAACAGTCCTAATTTAAAAATTACTGTCAAGGATAAATAAATATATTTAATATTTTAAAGACATATTTCATCATTGTTGGTGTCTCTGTGATCAAAGCAATTGTGGCCTGTGTTGCAATGGCTTAGCAACAGCTGCAGGGCCCCCACCATAAGCAAGCCTGCCACTGACGGAAGGGCCAATATCTGCAGCTGACACCAGGGGTCCACACACACACACACACACACACACACTGTGCACAGACATGCACCTCAAGGAAGAGTTACAAAATGTGACATATAAAGAAAGCATATTTCCAGGAACTGAATGTCTAAGAAGCCTACAGAATGCACAACAGTTCAGGGCTAATAAAGGACCTGACCACTTGAAATGCTTCCAAGAATGTACTTTCAAAGAGCTACCATTAGGTTTTGCTAAAATACCATATTTATTGTATGCATTTTCACTAGAAAAGTTAGAAATGACTAAAATTGGAGCAGCCATAGGAGTATATGGTTACCATGATAACTTTCATCAAAATCAACTGCATTTATATTTATGGGGCCTATTTATTTATCTACTGTTGAAAAGTTTGGTGTAAGAATGTTTAACGTTTTTTAAAGACATCCCACCAAGGCTGAATTTACTTGATCACCAATGCAGGAATATTGTGAAATATTATTACATTTTAGAATAACTGTTTAAATATATTTTAAAATGTCATTTATTGTTGTGATGACCATAAATGTGATTAATTGTTGTGTGATTAATATAAATGTGTTTATAAATGAAAGAAAAGTATTCTTTCACAAAAGCGTAGTGTCAATTTGAATACATATACTGGAGTTACAAGCAAATAATAAAAATGCTTACTGAATGACAACAAACTTAAAACGGAACAAACAAGACTAAAGTAAGAGATAAGAGCATGGTCTCTCTGTTTAAAGTATTAGATGTCTGAATCCTGGTGCTAACCTGGTTACAGAGCAAACGAACACACTCTGACCGCACGTCTGTCCAGCTCTTATCCTGTATCTGCTGCTTCCATATCCTGCCGCACTACCTAGCTTAGCATGCTAGCAGATTTCCGTTTCACTTTATTAAATTAGCATTGACCTTTCCTTCTCTGACACACACAGCACTGCGCCGTCTAGAGCCTCACCGCTTCTGTAGCCTTCATATAAATACATATTTACTCCCTGCTTCATAAATTTGATCAAATTACAAAGAGATGTTTGACTGAAATGCAATAAGAGATGCTTAGCCTTCATGTTGTTGAGGGACACCCATTTGGAGATCTCACTTTAATATCAGATTTCAGCTGTTTTTAGCTGCTAATTTGTTTATTTTTCCACATTTGCAGGCTGGTAATTTATAATGCCATTTATGAAGAATACAATTTTAAGCATTATAAACTCCAATGACTGTTTTATTGACTCCCTCAATGAGAGTAAAATGATATCAACAAATTATTGTTTTTTTCTTTCAGCGTTTAAATGGGTGGAAGAGAAAGGAAAAAAATCCCATCTCTGATTCAATGTGGCACTTTAAGATTAAGGTCAAAGATTAGTGGGTTTACACAGGATAAGAAAAGGATTATATACGCTCAACAATGTTAAAACACCAATCTGAGATTTCATCAAAACACTTGGCTTGTCAACAACCTCATAATACACGCACATCTCACACCGACAACCAAACAACATATTACTGAAGCCACTAAGCAACTATTTGGATTTAAAAGCACAGTTACTGTAGTAGCAGAAGAGGAAGTGACATGTTCCTGCAGGATATTCACAGCTGATGACAGGCTGTGGTCATTGTAAAGCCGGTTCACTGGGATTAGATATGCTCCACGGGCTTCTCTGTTCTGAATTACAGATTAGATTTATGAGTGTCCTCATGTTTTCTCTGGAATCGGAGAATAGTCGAGCTGAGTTTCCTTGTAAAAAGCACCATAAAAATCATGCACTCTCATCTGAAACTGCAA
Organism: Spinibarbus caldwelli; assembly: GCA_039654775.1. NCBI lineage: Eukaryota > Metazoa > Chordata > Actinopteri > Cypriniformes > Cyprinidae > Spinibarbus > Spinibarbus caldwelli. Next base: position 14,824,414 of record CM077255.1, read on the forward strand.
AAAAGTTGGGTGAAAATTAGAACAGCATTTGATTTGTACATTTTCAGAAGAAAATGTGTAAAACATTAACATATTTTCAATGGAAAAGTCACCTGTGGGTGGATGCCAGAGCATTACTAGGTGGTTCCATGCAATGTAATAGTCATGATTTACTTTTAAAAGGATTGTTCATGCAAAAATGAAAATTCTGTCATCATTTACTGACCGTAATGTCATTTTAAAAGTTTCCTCTGTGAAATACAAAAGAAAAATGGATCAAAAATCAAACTTTTTTTTCCACTATATGAAAAAAATAAAAAAATCTTTTGAGTTTCACAGAAGAAAGTCATACAGGTTTTGAACGACATTATGGGGAGTAAAACAAATATTAAATGCTTTGATATCAATAGTGAGGAACTTGATGTTATTAAGGAATACTGAAAATACTCAGTTTTTTAAGACTGAGGTAGATTACAACCAGGCTAAAAGCAGTGCGTAATTGTGCGTGGAGGTCTCACTTTCTGCTTTAAGCAATAAAATCTTGGTCACAGTCTGAGAGAGGTCATAAACGTATTTGCACTTGCTGAGCTGAAGCTAATTTAAACGAATGTGTCCCTCTCCACCACTGAGGTTTACAGTGAATTCAAATGAACGAGCAAACATCACTGATTTGGAGCAGACCGTGAGTTCTTTCAGAGCGACAAAGCCTGAGGTGAAATCACAATGAGGCGGTCTGTTTGAGCATGACTATCTCTCTCTCCTCAGTGCAGGCCCAGGTGCTCGCTCTTCAGAGCCCAACAGCAGAAAATATCCCCCGACGGCAGCCATTGCACTTCGATTACTGGTCAGTGAACAATGAAGAATGTTCTAGAAACACTTGTCATGTTGATGTAGCAGCTGCACGCCCAACGTGCCTACGAGAGGCGATGGGGTGAGGCGATAGCGAGGGGCTGGTGGGAAACCGAAGCTCGGAGGCAAATACTCAGACAGGCAGCTCACGATCTGTGCAAAACCGATTTTCGGAGACAGGGCCGTAATTGGCAGCGGTGATAACGAAGCATGAACTGAATTCTTGTTTCATTCTGCTTTAACTGGTGGAAACCGGTTTACGGAACACGTGACTTCACAAACACAGTTGGTCAATAAAGCAGTACGCCACGAGAGGCCAAAATTAGGCATAAACACAAATCTCATCTTAAAAAATTTCTAATCTTACAAGCCGCTCAGATTTCGCTCAGCCCATGACGTAGAAAGAAAGGTGATCTTATTATAATATTACCACTTCTTAATCTGCAAGTTTCCACCCATGGCGCCGCCACTGTTTTCGCAAGCGGCAACGGTGTACCAGTTCTAACGCCAATGGCAAAAGTTCAAGTAAAGCATGCTAACTGTTCTGTCTTTGGCTGCACTGACGAGCACAGAACATTATTTAGTGTCCCAGCCTTAGAGGAGAAAAGAGAGCAGTGGATTTATTGATTTATTTACTGTATATTGCGCTGATGCCACACAGATCTAATATAAACATGCGGTTTCTTTCTCAACTGTTTACCTTCACAGACATAACCGGCTGTTTTTGTAACTCATGTGTTTTTAACATAAACTTGTGTGTATTTGACAGGTTAAGGGCAATAAGACATGAAAGAGAACTTAGTTTAGTACTCACATGCCATGTGACAGCCACTTTCTGTGCATGTGCTTCGGATGTGTGCGCTCAGAAAACCGTATATCAGACGTTTAAACTGATATGGTTTAAAACACATGATTTCAGCATGATAGACGTGATAATCAAAACCAAACAGATGTTTTTTACAGAATATCTGAGGTATGAGCTGTAAAAGCACAGCTATATTCTGGAAAAGGGGGCGGGGAGCAGCAGCTTATTTGCATTTAAAGAGACATGTACGAAAACGGCCTGTTTCTGCTTCCACTCAAAATAGGCATTTTCAAAATGATATAATAAATGATCTGTGGGGTATTTTGAGCTGAAAGTTCACAGACGCATTCTGGGGACACCTGAGACTTATATTACATATTGTAAAAAGGGGCATAATAGGTCTCCTTTAAAAAGTGCAAATCTGCACTATTTATTACAAGTACATATTGTAAGATATGCTCAATAAAAACAAATCGTAATATCTTACACCATTATGTTGCTTCTCAAAGCATGTTTAGATATTTTTGCTGGTAAACAAGACAAATATATTGAGTAAGAAAATGATTTTTTTGCACTGCATTGTAGCCAGGACATAATAATGGCTTCAAATGTTTCTCATCTAATCAGAGTTTAAAATTGGAACTGTCCAAATATAACATGTAATTTTGGTTTTACCTGTTGAGATCTCATTCAAATGCCATTAGCTGTTGCTTAGCTACAACAACAGTGTTTTCTATTTGTTTCGTGCCTTCCCTTCCTCTTTAACAACATCGTCATCTAAAGAAGCATCATCATAATCTCCAGACGAGATTACTGAAGGGGTCACTCCTGTATCCAGCTTGGGCTCAGTATGTAAGGGTGAAGGAGAAGATCAGTGGGCCTGTGATCTCCAGATTTGCACTTTTTAATCAAGGCGGATTTTGAACACCTTCAGCCCAGATGGCCGGACAGATTTTTTACAGACTACAGGCACAAGCCTGCATGTGACTGTGAATCTATAGCTCCAAAACACACACACACACACACACACACACACACACACCCACCCACCCACCCCAATATAGCCACGAACGTAATGAGCACCATGGGATGTAAATTTCAGAGATAGAAAATCTCAATAATTCATCCTCCATGCAGGACTCTGATGCTAAATTGCTCTCTCTCTCTTTCTGATCACTGTTAATTGCTGATGGTATTTACAGCTAAAGCCGTGGCCAAGGCGGTTTATCACTTAACAGCACTGATCCTCTAGACACACTCCCTAGATATTAAGAGAAAAGAAAATCTAGAGGTACATTTTCTGAAAAAAACAAAAAAACAAAAACAAAACAAAACAAAAAAAGCGTGGTGCTTGCTTGTGCAAAATTCACCACCAAATGAGCCCACCTCAATGTCTACAATGAAAAAATAAAATAAAATGTTAGAGTACATTTTTCAATAATGTTTTCTACTTCAAAATTCCATGTTTAAATCAATGTTTTATTCATGTTTAATTCAATTTACTAGCCATTTCTGAGTGAAATAGTTTCTACACCTTCAGTGTTGTTTTTTTTAATCTTACAGCTGTAAAAAAAAAAAAAAACGTAAATCTGACCACTTAGAACAAGTAGCATGATTTAAGCTATCTGTTTCACACAAAAAATTATGCATAATTTACTTTGAAACTATTTTCACTCAGAAATTGCTAGTTAATTTACAAAGTTACAAAGAAATGACTTATATGTAAATTAAACATGACATTTTTAGGAAGAAAGACTGAAATAGTATTTTCTTATAAAACATACTCCAATTACCTTCATTTACAACTTCAAAAAAGCATTTTTACAGTGTACAGCATGAGTTAAACTTAGGTATGAGCAATAGCAACAGGAATGCTTTGTTTACCAAACCGCACTAAAAAAAGTGCTGAGAGAGATTGGGGGAAAACAACCACATGTTGACAAGGTAACTCATTTGAACATCATATTTCAATAACAACATCCCTTCACTCCCTGACTTCCTGTTGTCTTGGGTGATACTTCCTCCCTGCTCTGTGTTATGATAGTCACTGGATAAGATGAGTGTGTGTAGTGAGACAATAGCTTCCCAATTAAAGCAGCTCTTCCACTGTGATTCCTCAAGGTGCTGCCATGTGACAGTTTAATTAACAAACCCTCTTATCTTAATCCAGCAGGAGAAAAAAAAAAAGTCAGAAAAATGCAACAAGCTGAGGTTATCGAGGAAAAACACTCCCACATTCAAATGATCACAGGCACATTCACACACTATATACTCTATATATCTTGTAGTATCAGAAAGGCCCATGTTGCTGTTTGCGTGTTTGAGTAACTGTCACTCTCTACTAAAGAAAAAAGCTTGTGTTAATAAGAATAATGGTGAAATGTCAAATAATGTAGTAATTATGAGCATCAGGGTGAGACAGGAAGTCAATAATGTTTCATTAAAGTCAAATGAATCAGCACTGGCAGTGCTTTTTATCAGTAATGTGACACATTTTCAAGTGAAATTGATATTCAGTGGGGGACAAAAATTTTGTTATTTATTTATTGTTATTATTATTTTTTAGTGTATATTTAATTAAAAAAGACATTATAATATTACAATATAAAATGTATAATAAATAAAATATCAGGTATTCAGAAAGTCTAGGGGATCATTTCTGATTTCATATTGACTTTAACATCACTATAGGTACCATAAAGCATAACGATTAACATCACAGTAAGTATCATGGTAGGAGATACAGAAATGATCCGTCGAATTACCATAAAGCACAGAGACTCATTCACTCAGCAGCTTGTCTTTTGATTATTATTTGAACTGTAGGTGGCTTATAGCCCTCAGGAAACAACAGATCTGTACTTAAGCTCACCTCCTGAGGGGAGACAGCATGCCTCCCCTTCCTCTCTCAGTCCGTTTATCTCTGTCTATCCTCCATCTAGAAATAGTCTGAGAACAGACAGGAAATAAAAGAGACAGGAGGATGAAGTGGGCTGGGGACACGACCTGAGTCAGACTCAAACCCATGACCACCCACACATAAAAGTGCATATGCACAAATATTAGTATAATCTGGTTTTACTTCTTTTATTTATTCAATAAATGATAGTGAGAAGTTGAGGAACTGGATCAGAAAACTCCCATGCTGGATTCATATAATATCAGTGTTATTTTAATACTAGTATTATTCAAGTAGTATTATAGTATTTTTTAGAATTAGCTTCATTTTAATTTTAGTAATTTTGTTATGTGCTTTGTTAATTTGTATTAGTTTTAGTCTATTTAATATTTTTATTCAGCTTTATTTTTAGTCAATTTAGTACTTAAATTTAAACTTAAATTTAAATTTATTTTAGTTTATTTTTTTTAAGTTTGAGATTTATCATACTTTTAAATTTTACTTCATTTCAATTAGCAAAACTGATTTTCATAGTTTTAGTTAAAGGGTAGTTCACCCCAAAATGAAAATTATGTCATTAATTACTCACCCTCATGTCGTTCTAAACCCGTAAGACCTTCGTTCATCTTCAGAAACACAAATTAAGATGTTTTTGATTAAATCGGAGAGCTATCTGACCCTCCATAGACAGCAACGCAACTGAAATGTTCCCAGGTCCAGAAACGTAGTAAATACATCAGTAAAACAGTCCATGTGACATTAGTGGCTCAGCTTCAGTTTTGCGATGCTATGAGAGTACTTTTTTTTGCACAAAGAAAACAAAAATAACAATTTACTCAACAATTCTTCTCCCCCGAGTTACGTCTTCCGCCATTTTGGAGAGTACCCAAGAACGTATTTGACGTAATCAGCGTTATTTACATTCAGGGGGAAAGCGCGCATGAACGTATAATCTGCATAATAAGCGTTGCTTACGCTTAGGGGAAAGCATGCGTATGTATTGTGATACTCTCTAAAATGGCGAAAGACGTAACTCGGGGGAGAAGAATGGTTGAGTAAATAACGTTATTTTTGTTTTCTTTGTGCAAAAAAAAGTATTCTCGTAGCGTCACAAAACTGAAGTTGAGCCACTGATGTCACATGGACCTGTTTTACCAATCCATTTACTACTTTTCTGGACCTGGGAACATTTCAGTTGCGTTACTGTCTATGGAGGGTCAGATAGCTCTCCAATTTAATCAAAAATATCTTGATTTGTGTTCCGAAGATGAACGAAGGTCTTACGGGTTTGGAACGACATGAGGGTGAATAATTAATGACATAATTTTCATTTTGGGGTGAACTAACCCTTTAACGATAACAACACTGACTCACATCACTTGTTAGAGTACAATGGCACATTGTGACGAAATCCTAACTGCTATTCCAACCTCCTTTTTTATTTATGCTATTCTTCTCCTCCTTTTCTTATCACAACAAAACCTGATTTTTCGAGTAATCGGTAAGCAACAATAAAAAAATAACTAATAAATGAAAAAGAGCAGACAAAACACTGTGGTTTTGAGCATTTCAAACCCACAAAACTGAGACAAAATATTTCCCATCTGTGAGAAAAACCTATACATACAAGAACACCGCGATAAGCCCAACGGGTGCAAACAGCTTTCATGTGCGTCTCTCTCAAATCCCTTCACAAGTGTGAATATAAGGAGGCCTCCCACGGAGAGGTCGCACTCGGCTCGCTTAAACACAGCTTGAAGATGAAGGGCAGAAGATGTCACTTAGAGAGCAGAACCTTGAGAATCTTCCATAGCTGTCAGAACAGGAAGTCATCATTTATAGAACAGGATAGGCAGACAAAAGCAAGAGCAAGGGTGTTGAGCACGGCATTTTATATAACAATAAATATGCGAGATGACAGTGTTGAATTATGCAAATCTCCCTGTATTCCGAGTGTCTAGTTCATTGCACAAAAATAAAAATTCTGCCATCCTCATATAGTTTCAAACCTGTTTCTGAACTATAATAATATTGCTAATATGTTGACTAAGAAAAGGAAAGTTTTTTTTTTTTGAAATACAACACAGTGTTTTCTTTTGTACTTCCTTTTGAAAATGTCATTACTACACGAGTACACTCAAAACGCTTGCTGAAGACAGAGCACAGATGGGAAGAAGTGGCAGACAGCCAGGAAGTGTGGACGCATCATCATAATCTCCTCCTGGGGCATCATCGGTATGGCGATGAGTTTGAGAGGCGGAGGCAGACACACACAAGTTTAAACTTACACAGAGGTACAGATTTATTCAAGCACGTACACATAGCATACATGGTAAAGTAGAGTAGTGTGCCAAAGATGGGTCAGGAGGCCTTCTGTAGGCCTGAAGGCTGCATTGCTCTTCCGCCCAGCTGTACCCACACAACACACTCCATCGCAGCACGATTCATTAAACTAAACACTCCTACAGTATATGAGACCAGGGTCACATCAAACTTCCACTAATGGCAAAACAATGACCAACAAATGGTTTAATGCCAACAAAGTTGGCAAAGATCAGGCAATCTTAAATCAGACTTTATTTTTACGCATCGACACTATGTACGTCTGTTTTGGGAATCTACTTTGGGAATGGTGTAAAATCCTATTAGCCTCGTAGTTGAGCCAAAAATGACCTTTCTGTTATCATTTATTCACCCTTAGCTCATTTTAAACCTCTATGACTTTCTTTCTTCTGTTTGACACAAAAGAAGAAATCGTTTAAGATTCAAAAAGAACTCAAAAGAAACAAAGTACCATAGTCAATATGACCCCAAATCGATTTTCCAAGTCTTACAGCTCTGTGTGAAGAAATTTAAGATGTTATTAACTAAACATCTTGACAGCCACCCAAACTCTTGTGGCGTGTTCATGAGAGACGCCTGCTTTGTGGACAAATAATTCTTTTGAGTTGGATCTTTTCAACACTGTAAACCCAAATAAGTTGGCAAAACTCAAAAAATTGAAGTAGTCAGTTCAGAAATTCAAAGTTAAAATTTCAGTAAGCAGAACTGGCAGATTTTTATTTTGTACTCACACGTTAATTGCTCCTAACAATTCAGATAAAATGTATATTTTAAGGATAAAATGTGTCCGTTTTATGAACTCAAAACAAAAGTTCTAAACACAAATAAAAGTTCATTTGTTTGAACTAATTTGTTTAAGTTTGCCCTACTCAAACCAATTAATTATTTAGTTAGAGTTTACAGTGAATTAATTTGTTGATCTGATTCACTGATGATTTATTAATGAACCAGTCTCGAGTTTAACTCATTGACTCAATGACTCAGTAAATCTTTTCTCAGACAAAGCTATCGTATGGCTTCACAAGATACTTTAATAATACTTTAATGGCGCTTTTGTATTCTTTTTTGAAGTCTGAAAGGTTCAGTTCCCATTCATTGTAACTGCATGGAAAAAAAGCGGCCAGAAATGTCTCCAAGAAGAAAGTAAGTCATACAGATTGAGTAAATGATGTAATTTTTATGTACAGTTGAATTATTTCTTTAACTACTTAATATCTGATGCTCAGCTTTACTCCTAACAGACCTTAAAGTGGTTGCCTTGAGGAAAGAGTTAAAATTAGTTCAAAGTCATTAGCATAAACATTTTTCAGTTCTTAATGATTCATAAAACATTCCCTGGGTCTTCAGTAAAACCATGCAATCTGAAACGGAGCAATCCCTGAGGAAAATGACCATGAATTATTTCTAACCTGCTTCCAATCTGACAGACATAGAATGCATATACTGTGTATATATATCTCATGAACACTTGACATTAAAAGTGGAACACACAACACTATTATAAATTATTTATTCAACACACATACTTATTTTTTTCATTTCAGATTTGCACATATTAGACCTGTACACCATAATTGTCTATATATTGTGTTTTTGCTATTTGTACATTGCCTATTTGTAAATTATTCTTTTATTATCTGTGCCCTGTCCTGTTGCTGTCTTTCTGTTGCACTGTAGAGCTTCTGTCACAAAAACAAATTCCTCGTATGTGTAAGCATACCTGGCCAATAAAGCTCATTCTGATTCTGATTCTGACATATATATATATATATATATATATATTGTATGGGTGAGACGTCGCAGAGAACAAGGTCCTTGCAAATTACTCTGAGCATGCGGTCACATTTAGCGCAAGCTGTTTATCGCAGAAGAGGCCAGTGTGGATAAAAGGGAAATAATGGATAATTCATTATCACAGAGAGACTGATAGAAAGGAGAGAGAGAGAGAGAGGGGACAGAAAAATTGAGATTGTGATTTTGATAGACTTGACAAGGAAGGGTGGCTGTGTAGATGATTGGACACTTGAACCAAGGTCGCCAATTTGTGCTCTCGCAAAAGCCCTGCTTAAGAATAAAAACCTTGGGAAACAAACAATAAGGCCTGATTATTATTTGATAGATCCAATCAATTTCCCTCCATAAGAAATGGAGTTTGCACAAGCGTTGAGAGTATGCTTTAAGCTTTGCCTGTGAAAACAGACGACACGGTCCAAGCAAGTTGTGTTGCTATTTAATACCATTCAAGAGGCAATTTCAACTTAATCAAGTTGTTTGTATGAAATGCATGGCAGTTCAACTAAGTTTCAACAACCTTTATAATCCTCCAGTCAGACAGTTTTTTTCTGAAGTCCATTAGATCCTGTCATATCTCATCAGAGGTCTTAATAACTCACTAATTAAGCCAAGCGTAATTATACACCCAACAATGCCTTAAAGTAAAAGGTTAGAACTAAAATGTGAGCCGAATCGCCCGGGGACTAGACTCAGAGCATTAATTAATCCAACATATGTGTGCTTATCAAAGTTAATAATCAGTTTAAGTGACATCAACCATGAGAAGGAAAGACAGAGGGAGGGGAGGAAAGAAAAAAATTGAAGAAAACGATCTACATCTACTCTGAATGTCAAAAATAGATCAGGCTAATAGGCAAAACTGCTTAGATATAACATTCACCACCCATTTTACTTTCCCAAAGTGACATACTTTAGACAGAAATGGATACTGCACATTGAGACTTGATTTTATCCATTAGGAATTGACTGGATTGTGAACAGGAATAACGTGTACAGAAAAGCTGTGCACAATAACACCAGAAATGTGTATTGACGGGATCAGTTACTCACCCACCTTCTTCTTTCTTCTAAAATACTTTTTCAAAAGACCTTATTGTGTGTTCCACAGAAGAAAGGAACTTGTTTGGAACAACATGAGACTGAGTAAAAATTTTTGGGTGAATCATCTCTTTAAAAATATAAATGGGGTCCATTTTAATTCCTCTTTAAAGTCAAAGTGCTGTTCTTGCCACTTGCCACTTGATGTGGTTTGAAACACCATTATAAATCCAACCTATATGTCTAATCTTCCTCGTAATTCTGTTTGCAACAGGAAACAACATTTGTTTTGACCTACACATAAATAGGCTGCATGAAAACGCAATAAAGATAAACCAGTCAGTGACACAGAGCACATATTTCGCTGAATGTGCAGAGATATAAATGGAAAACGCAAGCTGATCTCATGACGAAAACGTATCTTTTGGAACTTTTTCGCAAGATGCAAAATACGTACTGCCATGAACATTTTGTGACATAATCGATGTGAAATGTCCACTGGGTGGCGCTAAAAGAGTGTTAGTTTTTTCCAGCTGAACAGATGAATGTGCTTATGTGACTTTGGTTTTGTAGGTGTCACTGCAGTTCTGACTTGAAATGTCTGTTGAGTAGCACTATAAGTCTAATGCTCCGTGACGTTTTAAAATAATGTACCATCTGCACTACACCTAAACCTACCCGATAGTATGAACAAAAGCGAATGTGACGTAAAAACGCAATCGCAAGCATGCAGTTTTAGCTTGTTTTTCGATCTTTCAGCTCTTTCATCATGAGTCATGTTTTTGATGGGATTGGTACCCAAGGATTCCACATCCTAAGTCTAATTCCATGCCGGCTGAGCTACGAGCAAACTTGTTTACATCCGGAAAATGAAACATATGGAGGTGTAATCATAACTGTGTACAAAAATGATTACAAGTGCTCACTGTTTTACTGCCTCTAGTGTTAATTTCTGTTGGAAACTGCAGTGGTATGTAGTTATTGGTACGTATTTCACGTCTTGCGAAAAAGTTCCCAAATGTATTTTTTCGTCATGAGATCAGATAATGAAAACTATAGACTCTGCTTGACTGTTTGGTGGAAAAGTCTACAAAAATGGCTGACAATGAGGCTCAACATACATCATCAGACACGGTTTGGGCATTTTCATCTGTCCGTAACTGTGTAAACTACCAAAAAGTACCACGGGTCATGTATGACAGAAAACAAAGAGGCAACGGTTTTTGCATTAATACTGCAGCCTGCATCTGGAGCTGTCAGGTTTGTTTTATGAACTCATATTTGAAAATCTCTCAAGCACTGTTAAAGTATATTAATCTACTGCTGATGTTAGTGGGATATTGGATGTAATAGTTTACAGCCACTGTGTCCAGTTTAAATGCTGTCTCTACTCAAATCTGATTGCTTTCATAAAGCATTTTTCTATTCGTAGACAGTAAAAAAAGATTCTTGTCTAAGAAAATAAAAGAAACTGCAATGTTGTCCAGGCTGAGCCCTGAAAAATAAAACCAAACACTTTTCTAAAGGCTGCCCCCTCACCCCACCTTTTTTTTTTTTTTTTTTTTTGTCTTTTGCCAAAAACATTTTTTTCAACCTTTATGTCAAAGCTTTTGAACAAATGATAAGGTCAGATGCAAAAGATCATAAAGAACAAGCGTGTGAGTCGCACTTGAGCTGCTCCGCGTTGCGACTAGCCTCCAATTACCACCGCTAAAGTTTTTCTCTGAAACGAGCTCTTGTCCACTTCGCTTGTGAGGTATAAATTAGCTCCTTATGGATTAATACCTCCTAATTTCTTCATTCCAGCACGGGCTAGTGGGAGAATCACCCCGAATAGCATTTAGCACACGTCAAATAATGAGTTTTCATTTAAGAGGAGAGGGAGATGATGAGCAAGTGGCCAATGAGAGCAAAGGAAAATGAGTCTACGGCTCCGGCGGGTCCCTTCTTAATCATGATCACACTGTACCGTGTGAAGAATAAGCCATTACTTATACAAACAGAGCATAATTAGTCACTACGGCGACAGGGGCAGCGGGCTAATGTCACAGATTTATGGTTTGCTCCCTCAGAAGGCAGAGGACACAGTGTCGTTATGACTCTCAAATATCATAACCACGATACTCGGGTCTAACGAGGTTCCAGCTTAATTACATGAAAAAGAGGTATGTGGGTATATGCACACACACAAGCGGAAGGATTGGGAAATAGAGCTAAAATAGAAAAAATTCAATATTTGTTTTTACAGTATTCAGTATTTTTATTGAAAACAAATGTTTAAATGTAAGAAATAAAACCTAGTTAAAAGTAATCAATGTTTTCCACTGTTTTAGCTAAATGAACATGGAAAATATTAATTAATATATAATTTTCATGTGTACCAATATAAGAATGATAAGCATTTACCTACATATATAATTGTACTAAAATATTTGAATATTTAAAAAAAATAAAATAAATAAAAAATAAAAAAAGAAATGAAGATTTCCTGGAATATTTTGAGCTGACACTAATTAAGCTTTAAATTGAGTTTTAAAATAGTTTAAACTGGTTCACAGAAACAAATCAAACAACATTTTTACTTCTATGCTTTTAGCACCTTAATTTTATTCAGAGGCACAAGTGGATCAAAAAACATGCAATTTGTGGCAGTCGCTTATATTTAGTAAGATGAATTTCTAATAGCTTGTAATATACAGTAAATTAATGAGGTCTTATAGCAATATTGCAGACTACTTACATAAAATGCATATTAATACAATGATGATTGAGAGAGATACAAAATATGGTATAAATAAACATTCCTCAAATGCCTGATGTATCATAATTAATACTTAAATTTTAACATGACTTTTCTAAAATAAATGATATAAAACAATATAAAAGTTATTCTATTGTTTACTTTCGAAAAACACAGTAAAGATTTTACAGCAAAAAGCTGATACATTGACAATTTTGGCTTTATAAATTTGCATATCAGTATGATACAGTAGGCTAAATACGATTAAAAGATCTCGACACTCTCACAGTCGTAAGTCATGAGACAAAAGTAGTCATCAATCACTACAGGACAGCAGACACAGGACATTTTTCTATTAACCTCAGGTCCACAATGCGTCCGGTACCGCACAAATACACTCACGCAATGGAACAAAATGAAACTTTGTGTATTAAGAGTGAAAGCTAATCCCTTAAATCTCCTATAATAAAGGAAACAAAATCCTAAGCTCCTGATATTGCCCTTAAAAAGATTTGCAGCCTTTCCGTGGGATTGCGCTAGCTTAGTGGACTAAATTGCTTTAAGTGTGCGCGTCTGAGCTTGAGAGTGTGAACGAGTGAGGTGAGGACACAAAACAACAACAACAACAGCGATACATGAATGATAAGACTCACGCTACTCCAGATTGCTCAGGCTTCTAATTTCCCTCTCCAAATGTTTCTTCTGACATTCGCATGCATCAACTGGGTCGTGCTTATTCAGTTAGAGAACAAAGGCTGTTGCAGGAGAGGCACTATTAATGAGGGCGAAAAACATTGATTTCGGAGTGATGAAATAATTGTCTGAAACATCAACAAAAGCTTGCCATCTGACAGCCAAAGTTGCACACTTCCCGTGCTGAAGAACAGGTTTCATGAATCACTATAAGAACAGTTCACTTCCTCACTTGATTCGATTGACGCCAATGGATTGAGACATCTTTTTTGATCGGTAGAATTGAGAGGCAAACCATTAAACATCAATTAATCACATTTACCAGACAGATGTCTGAAATATGAACCAGCCATCTCCCATATGGTAACTGTTTAGGTCCTATGCGTACAAACACGTTAATTAGAGTTCTCGGTCGAGGCTAGCAGTAACAGCTGTTGTCCTTAACAGCAATACAACATTAATGTGAGTTTAACCAATAAACAGAGATGTCGCCTATATATCATGTAGCCTGGGAACAGCTAAACTACAACTAATACTAAAACAACAAAACAAAATGACTTAGCTAAATGACTTAACTACTAAAACTAATATCATTAAAAACCTTTTGATTGCTTGAAATAAAATGAACATTAACTGAAATAAAATATGATTTTATCATTTTTGTTTAGTTTGTTGAAGTACTAACATAACATTTCAAAACTAACAAAACCTTAAAACTATATAGACTAAAATAAATAAATAAATAAATAATTTTAATTTAAATTTATTTATAAAGCACAGTTAAAAACAACTACCATTGACCAATGTGCTGTATGAAATAAATAACCATTAACAGAAATAAGACAAAGACAAAGTCACAAATAATAAATAAATAACAACATTTCTAAAACTTAAACTAAAATTAAAATATAATAATATAAAAATAAAATGTAATTCAAAATACTAACAAAACTATAATAGCAATGATTACAAAAATAAATAAATAAATAAATACCCAGGGCAATATATTTTTTTTCATACACTACTGTGTTAATATTGAAATTTTCTGTAATAGTTTTTCACAGGTGTTTTACTTGTATTTTATGTTATGAATTGCACTGTGTTGTGTTTTAGAGTTTAAGGAAATTTCCATAAACTCAACGGATAATGTGCTGGCAGAAAATTACAAGTAACTTTGCTCTTTTTCTATATTTTTTTCTTACACTTTTTTAACAATAATGTTTTTTGTTTGTTTGTTTGTTTGTTTGTTTTTTATCATTGAAGGTTAAATGAAGACCCTTTGAAATTTTGCACAATTTATTTATTATTATTTCATTATTTTAAAAGGTTCTTTTGATTATTAAAATGTTCTTTACACTTAGAAAATAACATTTCTTTTAAGAACTGTTCAAAGAATGGTTCTCTCACGGCTCTTCTATGTCCTCGCTGCAAAAAAAACTCTCTTTTGGAAGCTTTATTTTTTTAACAGTTTACAGTGTTGAGATCCCCAAATAGCTAAAAATCCAAGCAGACATATATCTCCATTGGAAGCCGGGAGTCTGAGGTAGCATTCAGTATGCTAAATGTTTAGATAGGTATCTTAATAGCATGAATATTACTTTGATGGTCCCTTCAATGCTCCCAGAAGCTCTGTAGAAGTGAATGGACGTGGTGTCTTATTGCGTTTGAGAGAGCAACAAATCTCCAGCTTTATTCTACTATTGAACAATGCTGTCCGAGACCGGCTACCATTGTTTAAGTTGCGAGAGTCATTGCTTAGCCCCTGGTAATTGCATTGCTGGCGATTTGTAATCGTTATGAGGGAAAAGCCGCTCTTCCCCACGGGACTAGACAGGTCAGCTGCTTTCTTGCTCGCACAGTCCCAGGCTATATATCTGCTACGGACGAGCCTGTGCCATATCTCTCGCCCCCCGTGTTTCTAGTAACATGACTCAGGAAAATAGACGATCTGTTTTGATGTATGTTCTGATCAAAATCTCATTTGCACAAAGTTCATTTACAAGTGAGAAAAAATACAGAAAAGAGAGTGATTAACTATTCTGCGATTTTGACTGATGAATCACCGCACCACTGCCGAGAGGTATCAAAAAAATGAACTAAATAAATCAGAAGAGATTAGCTGACCCTTCAATTTGTCTATGTTGTTAGTTGCGTTTTTCTCCAGACTGCGAATCAGTTATGTTATTGCGACATGTCTGTTATTGTCGGAATTGATAGAGAACAAATTCGAGAGCTTATATGGCTAAATCTGATGCGTGGTGACAGCTCTACCTCGAAATAAAAAAAAGAGATATGAAACTTGTCAGACATGAAAAATACACTGCCGTCTAAAACTGTAAGATTTATGTGATATTAATGCATATTTGAGTCACTTTAAAGGAAGACAATGACAGTGATTACTCTTACTGACAGTCGGCTTACGAAAGCATTGATGACAGAGCTGAGTCTATTCCTGTGAAACTCAAAAAAGCCCTGCTTCCAGAGTTTCTGCAATATAAACTTCAGTAAGATAAATTTTGGAGATTAAAGAGTTGCGCAAGAGTAAAATCCATACAGAACTGCTTTACAGAAATGAAAGGATCGATGCACATTTACTGTGATTTAACCATGTGGGATATGGATCAAACTGTAAGTTTAGGGTTGAAGTTTAAGCAACATTATAAATATATTATCTGATGTCAATATATTAGTTCCCTCTGATTTTAAGGGCATTTATGGTCAGTGTTGTTATAATTAACTAAAACTATTACAATTGTTTTGGTTAATTGAAATAAAACTGAAGCTTGTGATATCACAAGAAAACCTAAATTAAACGAAAATTATAAATGTTGAAGAAATTAATAAAAAAATAAAATAAAATTATACTTGAAAGTACTTAATGTAAAAAATGAAATAAAACAAGGCTAAATAGAAAAACAAAACAAAAAACAAATAAAAATGACGTCAAAATTTGAAAATAAAAAAATAACGTAAAATATCAATACCCTTACCTTTCTGAGATAATTATTTCAATTTGTTTTATAACTGATTTTGTTAAAAAATATATAATATTAAATATAATTACACCTAGTAAGTCAAGGTTAGCAAGCATGGCACATTTTCTCCACAAGTCTATGCTTTAACTGAGCAGATATTTGAGTCATCCAAAATGTGTGTGTGTGTGTGTGTGTGTGTGTGTGTACTGCAGCTCTACCATCTTAGAAAACAGGCTGATGTCTTACATGGAAGTCATTTACACACATCTTTCTTTATCTGTAATACACAGACCCGCTTTTCTTTGTAGAAAAGAGAGAAGAAAACAGATGTGGAACTTAAGGAAAAGAGATGAATGAAGCATTGTGAAAAGAAATGACAAGAAAGCCAAGAGTGCTTATATATTCCACTGAGAGTGTGTATGAATAGACTTGTAGAAGTGTTGAGCCATTTCAAAACACCACACTGTCATCTAAACACGGCTGCATTATATGAGCATAAACCACAAATGACAGGAAATGACCTTTTTTGAGGGGGAAATAGGAGCCAAAAAAACATTCAAATCTGTCAATATAGATTCCGCTAATGCCTGAGTGCCAGGAAGAGGAGGTTACCTAGGCAACAAGTGGGAAAAGGGCATCATTTAGAATGTCATTAATTAACTGATTTTGCTCCTTTGAAGTGGATGTGTTTAAGGATCACAAAGTGGGATATGTGCACAAAAATATATCTGTCCTTTTAGGTATATTTTCAGAGTGCTTTACGATTCTTGAATTATTTTCTACTTATCATCTCAGCCCGTTTATCACACACCAGACAAACTTGCCAGTTATTACATGGCGGTGTGTATGAGTACCCATCTTTTAGTGCTTTCCGTTTGATGTCATGTACAAAACAGGTTCGAGAAAAGTAATGCATAGTTCTTAGAGACAACAAAATAAACGTCCTTGATCTTAATGCGCATGAATCTTCAGTGCATGCTATTCTGAAGGAAAATGTAATAATTTTCTTTGCTTTCGAAAACACCATTTCTGCTTATGCAACCACAACCTGCGTAGGTGGGGGAAAATAACGTAAATTAATAATATCATAGCTTAACAAGTCTCATCTAACCAAATCCCAATGGAGGACATTATGCTCACTGGGTATTTTCAATCTGAAATGAACTCTTTCCCCACCATTAATAGAATTTTCTGGCTTTCTGTGTTTTCACTGATGCTTACAAATTGTAATCTGTTACTGATTCCAAATTGCATGACAAAAATTGAAACATAATCCATTATATGACACATTTTAAGTAATATAATCAGACTACTTTTAGATTACTTTTGATCTATCTCATTTTCCACATTGATTTAAAAAGGATAATCTTGTACCATATTGATACTTGTATCATATTGAAAATACAAAGAGTAAGAAAATATATTCCATTTGTTGTTATCAACAACAACATGAATTGCATTAAACATTATAAACTGGGTTTGTGAAGGAACTGCAGGGGGTTTATGTGTTCAGTGAAAAGCTAATAATTAATTAAATCATACAAATGTTAAATTAAAACAAATGATTTTAAATTGATTCAAAATAAAATGCTTACTAAAAAAATAAATATTTTATGTGTTTACCTGGATGTCATGTGATCATAACCAGCGTCAGAGACCATGCAAATGTGATACTTCATTATTAAAATTTTTATTTTAAAATCTCAGGAGTACTTCAAATAAAAATATATTAGGTGAAAGAGGATCAGATCACAAAAAAGGCGAATTTGTGCAATTTAATGTGTTTGAAAATGACTGAGTGATAACTCAAATAAAAATGAATGTGTTCATCAGTAGTTGATGCAATGTTGAAACACTTCTTAAACCTGAAATGATTTATCTCTGCGTGAATGTCCACAAAACTGGAAGACTTTCTGAATGTATATAAGCAGTAGGCTATTTTAGAAAGGAAAATTTAAAAGATGAAAAAGAGGAATTAGGGAGAATCAATAATTTATGAATTATTGCTATTGTGTAAATAATATGTAATCATGTAATCCATAAAAAAGTAACTGTAGTCTGATTATGAGTATTTTAAAATGTAATTTAATCTAATTACAAGTATTTCTGTAATCTGATTACGTAATCCAGATGACATGTAATGTAAATTACTAGCCAGCTCTCTCTCTCTCTCTCTATATATATATATATATGCTATGAAATCACGGAGGGTCTTTATTATTATTATTATTTTTTTAATTAAACTATTCCAAGATACACGTGTTAGAAATGCTGTTTTTCATGACGTCTTTAAACACTTGAGTGTTCCAGTGCCTATTTAGTTTATGAAGGTCCTACTGAATGAATCATTTATTGATGAATGAATCATGTTGCTGGAGGAGAAGTTAAACAAGGCTTGTAGAATCAGGATCATAATCGATATGTCTGATCAGAGTGTGGTGTTCTGACGCGTTTTGGAGTCTTGCTGCATCTGTTTTCATCTGTTGTTTCCCAGAGCTCTGCCTCTACCTGACTATTCAATTCAAAGCATTGCAGCGGCCACGGAGAATCAATCAGCCGTCGCTCTCAGGTAGTCTCAAAACTATAATGCGTGTGCGACCAAGCATCACAGCGCTTTGTTCCAATAGATAAAGTGGGTAAAAGAGATCTTGATTACTCTGCCAAAAAAAAAAAAGTGCGGGAAATGGGTGACTGGGTTCTTGTCTGGAGAAAGCTATCCGTTAGCGTTCTCATTCATCTCTATGGCAGTTGCTTGGCTTGCTAATGTCTTTATTTGAGTAAATGTCATATAACTAATCACTCTGGAGCTGCACAAAAATGAACATCATGATGATGCTGGTTAATGGCACCGCTTCAAATCCTTCATTAGTGATTGTCCTGTGATGTCAAATGCAGGAAAAAAAGAAAAAAATATATATAAACCCATTTCACACTTTTAAGAGCCCTCAAAAAAGGTGAATTTCAGAAATATAATAAAATACTTCTGTATTTTTCCTTTGCCACCACAATGGTGTAATTAAAGCCACCATAATGGTAATAATGGTGTAGTTACAGTTAACTGGACCATAATTAATAACTAAAAGTTTGAAAGCTTGGAATTCTACAAGAACTAAACTTAAAGCTGAATTTTAAAAAAGAATAACTATATACACACATCTAAAACAAAACTAATAAAAATGACAAAAACAAACGACAAATTTACAAAAACTTTAGCTAAAATTAAACTAAAATTGAAAACATAAAATTAAAAACAAAATGAAAATATTTATAAAAATTATAATAGTATATTAATGATACTAAATAATATCTAAAACAATATCATATTAAATAGTATATCAGTGATACTAAAATAACACTGAACTGGACTAAGCAAACCGGATAAACCTGGGTAGACAATGGTTCAGTTATTACAATAATTTCAGAATCTCCCATTTTGCTCCTTCGGATGGATGATCTGAAGCATTACAGTGGAAAAGAGGTGAGACAATTAGATTATCGTACTCCAATCAAACACAATTAAGGGAGGTCATCTAGAACACTTACACAGCAATCTAATGGGACCTTTTCACGCACGCACACACACACATTATCGCAGGTACATATCTCGGCACTTGTGTATAATGGGCTGGTGTTCGTAACTCATATACGTGCGTATCAGACCGTGTGATAGCCGCTGATGAACACATTCCAGGATTAGCCCTTGCTGGAGGCAAAACTTTACATCAATTAATCAACAATTAATACAAAAAATACTTTTTCTGCTTAATTAATACACAGCTCCCAATTTAGAGAGCCTAATTAATCAATTTCACACTAGCACACGTGCCGGCCACAAAAAGAATGGAGGGAGGAAAAGAGGGGAGTGAAATAAAAGAGAATAGTGTGTATTAAATAATATGAATACATATCACACACAAATACTGAGTAAAATAGTTAATAAAAGAAAAAAAAGACATTCTGGGATTGCTGTGTCTGCAAAGTATACTTAAATTTTGGCCATAACAACATCTTAAATTGCTGCCCTCATTTCGGAACAGCATTCCCACTGGGAAAGTGCCTATGATGCCTTAAAACAATGTCTAGGTAGACAGCTTGCAAGGTTTTGGAACAGAGCTCATGTTTGTTCTAAGAAAAACTTGGTTCTGATCCAATTAAGAGCAGAGAGAACGAAAGTGCGAGAGGAGGATGGCAGATAAAACTAACTCTCTATAGAGATGAAAACATGACACTAGATCCATGAGGGACTGCGGTTCTATTCACAATGCGTATGTCTTTTCAGTTATGATTCCTATAAATGTGTTTGCGCTAGAGGGTGAGCATAATTAAAGTAGATAGTGAGAAAGAGAGAGAGAGAGAGAGGAAGATGAGTATTGTCTTCTACTACCCTCTGTTGTTTATGTCTGTGTGAACAGGGTCTGGTCTCTCTCTACTGACTGAATTACGACTTAATACACAGGCCAAGAAAACACCGCAAACACACACTTACAAGGGCATAAAAAATTCACAACCCTGAAAACCAGCCAGAGTGCATGTCTGAAAGGAAGTGAAAACACACGTGTATATATAAGATTGTCATACAGAAAACTAAACAACCAAAACTTCAACATAAAGGTCCAAAATCAGACATATGTGACAGAGATAATGAAAAAGCAAATGATAATGTCCCGTTCTCTTTTCATTCTCATCTCTGTATTTAATTCTGATCTTATGAATACACAATTCACCATCAGTAATAATAGCTGTTGGTACAGCAGATAGTTAATATTCCAAGCATGCATGTGTATCTAGAAATACATCTAGGGAGTGGATTTACAACCAGGAGGTACTTAAAGTTTAGTTCCGAAATGTGACGTATTTCGGAGCAAAACAGGATATTTAAAAAGAAAATAACATGTAGGATGGGACTTTTTATCACTTGGGAATTAACTGGAAAGTCCTATACCAGAATGAAGGCAACCTTTAACATTATTTACAATGCTATCCCCTCCTGGTGACATAATCCGTGACGGAAAGATCAATGTGTGATTTTTTCGCAAATCAGTGCAATTCTGAAGATTTCATTGGTCATCAATCATAGTGCTGATTGCCTACATATAGACAGTGGGCAGAGGTGGATTTGTGCAGCAGATAGTTTGTTACTCGTCTATTCCTCACAATGTCAAATACAATTGCCTGAGAACTGTCAAAACTTGTGAAAGACAAACAAGCTTAGGTGTCTCATTAAAGGGAGAGCTACTTGGTAAGTCTATTTTTTTTCTTACCCACAGTATGGAAGTTTACAAGCCAATAATTTTAATAATGCATACTTTAATAACTTTAAAGTTATTTACACTAAACAATATCTAGTGTTATATAAGTCAAACCTAGGGAATGAAAGAACAGGGAGGATGATACAGTAGGGAAAAGCAAGCAGAAAAAGAGAAGTTCCTATTGCCTAAATAATGCATCAAACCCAAGCGGCTCCTTACACACACACAGATTCATATCCACTGACCATAACCTTCTGCCATAAACAGCTATAACACTCCACTGTTAAAGACACCGCTATATCAAGCTGCATATGCAGTGAAACCTAACGTTCACTCCACTGCAATGTTGTTATAGCCTTCCAGCAACTGTAAAATATCCATTTCAAAGGCTTTTAATGCAGATTTAGAAGCTGGCTGTAGTGGAGACGGTCTAATGTTGGAGGTGATAATGCTTACAAGAGGACACAGGGGATCTTTAGGCTAGCCTGGGCTTTCTCTAGACTGTCATGTGTCATCTCTGTGTGAGAGAGAGCTTCAAGTGTCCCTGTCTGAGAGAAGATACGCCCAGCCCTCTGGAGTGATATTGGCAAAACAGACAGCCGTTCTCAGTTAACTGTCTTGTAGAATGAATATTGATTTCAATGCTCAATAGAAGAAAACATTGTGAGGAAAGCGAGTAAAGTGAGTTTGGTCATCAAAAGTGAACAGTTTGAGAGAAGAAATTTACATACTATAGAACTAGTAAGAATAGGCAGCATATTTTATTTAACGCAAATGAATATAAGATTAAATAAGCTATAGTTTGTTTACTATGCCATAGACATGCTGCTCAGTGCCTATATTTTATTGAATATAGCTTATGTCTTTTCATGCAGAAAAAGCTGTGAGTTTGCTATCATAAAATGGTTGAATAAACACAAATAGTGAGTGACTTTCTAGTTAATTTGCGTATTTTTGCTTCATTGACTAAAAAAATAATAAATCAAAGTCAAAACAGAAACAGTTTGGAGTCTAATGCTTTGTTCCTGAATGATTCAGCATTTTTGAACTAAACAATAAGGTTAAGTAAATCATTCAATGATTCACTTGTAAAGACAGTCAGCTGTTTAGTTCCTAAATGAAGCAGTGCTTCAAGCAAAACAATTCAGTTTAAGTAAGTGATTTATTATACTGTAAAACTATTTCATTCTGTTCTGAAATGAGTCGATTGAGTTTGGCTAAATGATTCACTAGATAGTCAGGCATTTTGTTCCTGGATGAAATTAGCAAATCTATTTGGTTGAGTAAATGATTCAATGATTTAACAATTAAGACACTCAGCTGCTTTGTGTGCGAACAAATCAGTGTTTTTTAATGAATCGGTTCAGTTGATTGACTCACTCAGACAGTTGCTCGTCACCACCTATTGGCACCTACTGGCATAACATGCAGAAAAAAATCGATAACAACTACAAATAAGGATAAAACATGCAGATCACTCTCACGTTTTCATTGTTCATGCCTTAGGTTATTATAAAGCTTGTTGGACATGCGACTATTGCAACTGTAGCTCTTGTCTTGTGAGTGTAAGTGAGTCACACCGATAAACTAGCTAATTTCAGCTATTCTCCAACCATTCCCATGCACCATTAAATGACTACATTCTCAAAATATGAAACATATGGGCCTCTTTAATTGGCCAATTTCTCTTGCCAGTGCATTCAGTCTATTCCTGAATCCAAATGAAAACACACACACATACACACACATGCCAAATCAAGGCAGACAGGCTTGGCGTACTCGTCCGCTGCCTCGGCTCAGATAGCGGTAGATTCCCCTCTGTTCTATTGATTAATTGTGCCATTATATTTGATGTATTGCTTTCTGTGGCCCATTTATTCTCTTTCTTTCTCTCATGTTTTGTTTTGTTTTTTTTTTTTCCTCGGATTGCCATTTGAGGGATATGGCACCGGTGTAATAGTCTTCAACATGACCCAGCAGACCTGGGTTTAGAAGAATAAAACCATCTTTACATGCTTCCTTCCTGAACGAGTGCAGTGGAAAGGGAGCATGGGACTGCTTTCTTATCAGAAGTTATTGTTCTACCCATGTCACGACTAATTTGTCCTACCAAGAGAGACCCAGAATAATTATTCATATTTAATCAGGTGGAGAATGTGACATGGCCTGCTGGATGATAAGTCATTTTCCATGTTCCATTATCAAAATTTTAAGGAAGTGCCTTCCAGCGCCTAACCAGCACTCACTAAATGGAATGGCTAGAGTGGTTTGGCTTATAAAATCATAATGGCCCTGCCTGCTTTGATAAACTGAGAACGTGGCTAGAATACAAGAGAGAGAGGGAGCAAGAGGGAGAGGGAGAAAATGAAAGATGGAGGAAAGAGGACCAGTAAAATAAGGAGTCTAAAGGATGGAAGATAGTTTGAAAAGCAAAAGAGAGCAAAAGAGCGGGAGAAAGAGATGAGCTGTTGAGAAAATGAGAGTGAAACAGCAAAAAGATTCAACTGCAGTGAGGTCAGCGAACGAATAACTGATTGGAGACTCAGTGAAAGGATTGAAAGCTTCATTTGAAAAAAAAAAAGACATGCAGAAAAAGCGGCAAAGAGAGAGAAGGCATAGGGTACAAAATTCAAGGTCAAAACATAATATTGCACATATATAAAATATTAAATATTACATATATGTTATTTTTTGGCACATTTGTAAGAAATATTACATTCTAAATATTTATATATTTTTTTAATTATTAAAAAATCTAGGTATTTTAAATTTATTCAAAATGCAATATTGAATAATAATAATTATTATTAATAATTATTTTTTTATTATTTTTAATATAATATTTTATATTATAATGTGCGCACATAAATCTATTTATCTATCTATCTGTATACATATATATATATATATATATATATATATATATATACATACATATATATAATATATATATATTATATATATATTTATATATATTATACATATATATAAACTTTATATTATTTTTTTAATGACTATATGACTACAATTAATGGAATATCAATGCAAAAGTTTGTTAAAATTATGTTCTGTGTTCTATATGATATGTCAAGGAGGCCTCCAATGTGAAACATGCCAAAAGCTAACATCTAGTATTATAAAACCACGGGACACCAAAATGTACTGCATTTGTGGAATGTGCCAGATGGAAACGGCTGAAAACGAGAGTAAAACAACAAACACGCAAGGAACAAAAGGACCGTCCAACAACGATGAACATATAGCAAAAAGAAAGACTGTGAGAAAGCCCACAAAAACAGAGAGCAACTCAGAGAACAACTCAGTCTTTGGTTTATAATGAAGTTCCTGATCTTGAAGGACTCACCCTGCTCAAGTGGTTGAGGCTTGAGGCCAGTGGCCTTCATCTTGAGCGCTTCCTTAGCGGACATGTCACAGCAGGAGCCTTTATTAGTGTCCTGATCACTATCCGCTTGGTCGCTGTCCCCGTGTCCGCTGTCTCTGAGACTGGCTCGCTCCGGATCTTTGAACGTGGAGCTGCTACGATTCAGAAAAACAAGATGAAAACGATCAAACGGATTAACCCGGGCATGGATTCATGGGTTTTTAGTCCTATCTGAAGAACATTTGTGTGCAGGGGAGTTTAAAACAAATAAAGCTGAGAAAACTGTTAAATAAGCCTTACCTTTGAACAAACTGCTGCCTGTTACCCATGTAATTGGACTCAGCAGGAAAATTGTCTGTCTGTGAAGGAAAAAGGAAAAGAGTTTACATCTTGCACAACACTGAAATGTGTCCTGGTGTGCAACAGAATCTCCTGGTGAAAGAGATTGATTAATTATTCATAAAAAGGGGGTGTGAGAGAGGGAGAAATGGAGGGGGGCTTTAATCCTTAGATTTGTGCATTTTAATTAGTCAAGGAAACATGCTAATTAAACATCCAAAACACTCAATTGCACATTTGTGAACTTAATGACCTGTTAGATACAAATAAGAGTGGAGGAGCAAGGCACAAAATGGAATGAAGAGGAGGGAGTGTGTTGGTATAAGAAAATGAGAGGATGAGTTGTTAAAAGCTTTGCACACTCACCCACACATGCATAACCTTCTTTATCCATCAGGGAACATCCCATTCACAACTCTTGTTCGTAATAGAAGTTAATTGTATTTACTTTAGACTGACACTAACTATAAAATAAATACGCAGGATTACAGCTATGCAATCTGATCTTTATATTCACTATTTACTGCCTGCACTACAGTGTAGTATTACTGCTCATTAATGTCACACTGAGAGTTTATTTTCTTGCAATATATTTTATCTTACACCTTTTGTTGCAGATTTATATTATTTATATTGCATGTATACATAAGACAGAGAAAGGTTAATATCTATTTTCCTCTCTTTTATCTTTCACTGTTTTTTATGTTTGTTTTGACTTTGTGTTGTGTATTGTCACTTTGGCAATATTGTATGGAAAAAAAAACAATCAATAAAACACTTTTATCTTTTTTTTTTCTTGGTGAGAAGTCATTATCTTGGGCGATTCTCACAAAAACACTTCTGTGTTATGTTTATTGAAAATAAATTATATTTTGTGTAAGGACTTGATTTATATGTTTTTTTTTCCACATCATGACATTATTATATGACAATTAATCATATTTTTTTCCAGAATTATAATTTTCCCCATTTGTAATTCTTACTAGTCTCGTAATATATTACTGTAATACAATATAAATGTATTCTATTGCATTCAAATTATATTTAAATATTTTAGTGCTGGGCAATGATTAATCTGGATTAATCACATCCAAATTAAAAGGTTTTGTTTATATAATATATATATGTGTGTGTACTGTGTATATTTATTATGTTTATATAAAGACACACATAAAGTGTATATTTTGAAAATATTTACATGTATTTACATGTATATATTTATATTCATATAATTTATATTATATATAAATATATTTAATATATAAACATAACATTTTTCTTAAACATATACATACATGTGTGTTTATTTATATATATATATAAAAAATAAAAATAAAAAACTTTTATTTTGGATGCAATTAATCGCGATTAATCGTTGCCCAGCACTAAAAAATATTTATTACTTCTATTTAAATAATATTATATCAGAATTTGCTTTTAAATATTCACATACAGTTATCTTGAGATTTTTGCCTACTCTTACACGGTAAGCATATTTACTTCAGCTCAGAAGACTTTGCATATCTGTCATCATTATATGAAAAAAAAAGAACGTCTCAATGGTCTACTAATCAGTTCCGCCAAACAAAGACAAAGCTGAGTAATAAGAAACGCTTTATTGAGTAAACTTCACCGGTTTGTCTTCTTGCCAGACTTATATCCACTCTTTCAGTCTTTCTCTCTCTTCAATGGCTGACGATGACTGAAAAACCGATAGCCCCTCTCCGATCTCTGTCCTACGGGTTTCAATTACTCAACTCAATGTTACATCAATGTTGCCACGATGTGTTTGTGCACCAACTCAGAGTCAATACGGAGTGGAACAGAAGAGAATCTGGACTCAGCTGTGGTCCAGACAATATTGACACGGCTAAACGTGAGACTGAGGGAGACTAATGCATTGGTTCATTTCTCCTCTCCCTCCCGTCCACATCCACATCCACTCTCTCTCTCTCTCTACACCATCATAAAACCTCTCAGACATCTTGATGGTACAGTAATGCAGTGCAGAAACATTCTTTATTACTAACATATGCTTTTATGCCTGACATTACCACATGTACTCAGTGTATAAAAGTGTTATCGCACCTGTTGTTTCAAAGACATTTGAAAGATGCGACCAGGAAAACAGATCTGGGTCTTTTAGATAAAAAGAGAACTGCTATATAATCAAAGTACAAGAGCAATGTTTATCTCTTCAACTTTCGTTTTCGCTTCTGAAACCTCGCACCATAAAACAATATCTGGAGATTTGCAGAGAGAGATATAATGTTTTTCTTCAACGCACCGTTGGACTTCAAAAGGAGATATTTGAATGGTATGTGATGGATGAAATGATGAAACGAGACGTTAAAGTCACAGCAGGAGGGAATTGTGGGATTGTGTGAAAGGTCACGTAGGCCTCCCCTTACCCCCGTGACCTTTATGAAGCTTTGTTGAGACTCTCTATCGCGGTACGGAGCGCGTCTTTCAACCCCAGCCGCAGATAAAAAGCACAGATGCAGAAGCCGAATTAAAGGCTAAGTCAGCGGTTGAAACGCTTCACAGCTAAAGTTGTAACTGCCGTGAGTCTTTTGAAAATTCAAGGCGAACTCTGGCTCTGTAACGTTATTTTCTGAGGAAAAAAAAGTGTAGAACGTTTTCTTTAGCACAAGGGTCAGGGGATGATTCAACCTTTTTCACAGCGTTGATGCATGTAACTGCGGCCTTTCGAGGTAAAAAAAAAAAAAAAAAAAAAGCAAATTTAGTATTACACAGTACATTCATCTAGCTCTACATCCAATTTCCCAGAATGCGAAAATCAGGCATTAAAAAAGATGAGTTAAAAAAGTCACCGTCTATTAATAACATAATCACAGGGGTGCCAGAATGGAGGAAGATGGTCGGTTTTGATATTAGCGTCTGTGTGCCCTTGGCAGTGACAGGAATCACAGGAATACGA